>PPOP03000037.1:0-99903 GCA_003708535.3 Kazachstania bromeliacearum | reverse complement strand
CAAGGAACCGTCAGTGCTTGGGAAGTACGAGATGACCTGGATGTCAACTTCACCGTTAGGTTGCGTGGCACTGATGGTCGTCACTGGTGGCACGCCTTGCACTAGAGTGGTTGATACAACGGTAAGAGTACCGTTGACAGCACTTGGCATGTACGAGATGATGTTGATGTCCACTTCGCCGTCCGGTTGGGTGGCAGTAGTGGTGGTAGCAGGTGGCACAGTTAGAACGGAAGTACTTGGGTTAGCAACGAAAGTCCCGTTATCTGTGCTTGGAGAGTACGAAATCACCTTGATGTCCACTTCACCGTTAGGCAAGGTAGCAGTCGTGGTTGTCACTGGGGGGATGCCTTGCACTAGTGTGGTTGATACAACGGTAAGAGTACCGTTGACAGCACTTGGGATATATGAGACGATGTTGATGTCTACTTCCCCGTCAGGTTGGGTGGCAATAGTGGTGGTGGCAGGAGGCACAGTCAAGACAGAAGTACTTGGGTTAGCAACAAAAGTGCCGTTGGCACTGCTTAGAGAGTATGAAATGATCTTGATGTCCACTTCACCGTTAGGCAAGGTAGCAGTAGCAGTGGTGGCAGGTGGCACATTAAAGACAGAAGTACTTGGGTTAGCAACGAACGTCCCGTTGGCAGTGCTTGGAGAGTACGAGATAACCTTGATGTCCACCTCACCGTTAGGCAAGGTAGCAGTCGTGGTTGTCACTGGGGGGATGCCTTGCACTAGTGTGGTTGATACAACGGTAAGAGTACCGTTGACAGCACTTGGGATATATGAGACGATGTTGATGTCTACTTCCCCGTCAGGTTGGGTGGCAATAGAGGTGGTCGCAGGTGGCACAGTCAAGACAGATGTGCTTGGTTTAGCGACGAAAGTCCCGTTGTCAGTACCTGGGGAATACGAAATGACATCAATAACAATTTCACCGTTAGGTTGGGTCACAGCAGTAGTGGTCATTGCTGGGATAGTTTGTACGGAAGTAATTGGTACAGCGGTAAAAGTCCCGCTCATGCCACTAGTTACGCTGAAAGAGATAAAACTTGGGCTGTATGAGATGATATTGATGTCCACTTCACCGTCAGGTTGGGTCACAGTAGTGGTAGTGGTGGTGGCAGTAGGAATGGGGAAGAAATACTCGTGATATGTATCTTGAGGGGGAGTTGCATCAAGAAGACCTATTATTTCATAGGAAGCGAAATACAAGCCAACTTCACCGTCAGGTATGGTTATAGTTCTGCTTTGGAAGGGTGGACCCATCTCCCGCTCCTGATAAGTTGTTTCTATAACCACAGCTCCGTCAAAGCGCGCTACTTGATAGGTCACACCCACTTTGTACATGGTGTCCGTTTCTGTTGTGGTATCGTCTGTGTAGGTAGTAGTTCCTTCTACCGAAGTATAATGTTCTGGAGGAGGCAATGTCACGATAGTTGTGCTTTGGTAAGGAACGATCGTCCCGTCGACAGTGCTTGGATAGTAGTTGACGAAGGTGACCACAGATTGGAATTCTACATGATAGAGAGAGTCAGTGGACTGCGAATATGTTTGTTGGGAAATAGTAATTCGCTGATCTAAACCAACATCGTACGCGTCGACTTCGACGATTAAGTCTCCGTCATAGTTGTAATAAGCAGTGGTGCTGGGTCCTGGAACAGTAGTAGCTGATGTAGTACCTTGGTAGGTCAGAGCACCGTTACTGGTTAATGAACTATAGCTAATGACGTCGATTTCCACTTCACCGTCAACACTAGCAGTCTTGGTAATGGTGGTAGGTGATGGCATTGTAAATGCGGGAGTCGTTGGGTTGGCCTGCCCTATAGCAGTGCGCAACAACGTAAATAAGAGAAATGATTTCAATAGCGTCGATTTCATTCTCGAGGTTGTTTTGGTTGATTGCGAAGAGAGAGTTTAGAAGTTGCAGAGCAACCTAACAGACAATTTCACCTGCTTATATAACATGGGAGCGAACACACCGTCACCAACTGCAAATTTTCCTTTGCTAGGAAAGAAAGTTTCTGCACGGATTTAACCCTCCTATCCTGCTGAGCAAAAAGATTAGTAAAGAATGCTGCGGCAAAACAGTAAATGATCCGCGCTGAACACAGCTCCACGGGCGCTTCGTGGGGCCAAAGTGGGCAATAAAGTTTCTTAGTTTTTCAGATTTGTAATCTCGAGAAAGATTCGCGTGTTTATTTCCGGATTTGGGGCCGTCTCAGACCTGCACAGAAACCGCGCAGGCCGGGTTTTATAATAGGCAGCAGAGACAACGAGGACGTTCATGCAGTTCAAGGTTATGGAGGTGCGACTTGCACAGTGGCGATTGTGCACTATCGCAGATAATATCTATATTACATCACCTGCGGTGGTGTATCTAAGGTTATTAAACAGTTTAAGTTACAGATTGCAGATGTTTAAACGACGTACAATGCACACACAACACTAACATGAAGAATATTATGAGAATCTTTCCTGACAGAAGTTAGCTCTGAAATATGGGATACAATGATAATGTCTATGAATAGCCCACATGCGCATTTGCTCCGTCCGTTTAGAAATGCGTGTCGAGGACAGTTTGTTCTGAAAGGGTGCGTATATGACAGATTGGACACCAGATCGAAGTGAGAGTCAGGCACGTGAACATAAGGCAAGTTAAAATGAATGGAACGAGTAACTACCCAATTTGAGTTTAAGTTCGATTAGTCTAGTCAAGATCCAAGGTCACATGAATCAACGTAGGACTAATGATTAAGAATGGTGTACCAAGCATTGGGGTACAGTCGGTGATCCATACACACAGCGGGAGAGTTTAGTAATCAGTGTGGATGATCCATGACCGATTAAGTATTGTGACATAATGCCCACTGGAAGTTAGTGGTTTTATCAAAGTTGTCACTCATCAGTTTCGTGGAATTACGGATAGGTTTTATTAAAATTTATATAATAAGTATATATTATAAACATTATTCTAAATTTCAATACAATTAGCCTTATTATGTACGAGTGAGGTCATTACGGCTTCATATATAGTCATCAACCCTTTATTATTGGATTCAGAGAACCATTTGGGTTACGCTATCGGCGGTACACACCTTTGAAAAGCAATCAAAATATGATATTCTTCTGCAAGGTGGTCAACATGCTTGTTTATACTTTGTTCAGATAATAAATAACCTAAATTGTTGACTTTGGGATGGTTGCTGGAAACGTAAATCCATGCGTCAAATTCTGAAGGGGTTGTAATCTTGGTGAGCATTGGTGTAGGAGAGACCTGAGAAGAATCCCAAACATATGGAATAGTTGTACCGGAAATAGTGAAACTGTGGTCACCATGTTGAGATGTTGAAACAGATGCTGAATCTTCAAAATAACTGTATGGGAAATGAAACTGAGAGAAGTTTGAAATGCACATACATTGAGAGTCCATACTGTAATATAGGTTTGTATAAGGCATGCAATAATAATCAGGTATATTCATCTAAATTTGATTAACCGGAATAAATTGCTGCTGAGGAATAGTGAAGATAAAATCAGAAGTGATACATCCAGCGGGAATTATTGGATTCATTGGAAGGTCCAAACACATTAGATTCTTGTCCCTAGTATTTTAAAGGATAATAAGATTAAAATACATGAAAAGAAGTGGCCGAACTCTTCTATACTTTCACTCTGGTTGTTGTTGTTGCCCTTAGTGGAGGTCATATTTAGTTAATGTTGTTAATTGTTTTTATAGAATATAATATTTAGGTTCTTGTCCTTAGTCTCTTAGAAGAGAATAATGTTAAATAAGTGTATATATAATTAGAACGAAAGTATAAATTTGAATCCTATTCTCACTCGACTTTATATATCGATTAAGATTCAATTATAAGTCCTCGTGTACAGCGTGATATTTTATCCTTTGATAAGTGTGACTCGTATTTAGCCTTATTTATTATAAGCCCATACAAAACTGATAAGCATTATATTATTGATAAGTTCTTATAATTTCTTAAGCAAAATTTGTTACACCATTGTCAGACAAGAAGATATAAATTGAATCAGATCCTTCACTTTACCTTTCATATGAATTCAAACTCATATAAAATTCCTTGTATTTAGGGTGTAATTCACACGTTGAATTATTTTTTGTGAGCCCATACAGTACATATGACTCCATATATGAATGGGTATACGAATATTGGACCATATCGGTTCATAATTGCAAAAAATAACGCAAATTGGAAAGTCGATATTTTCAAAACATGGAAGAACAACACAAACCACATTTTTTAAAATTTGAAAATAGCTCGTATGGCGCAGTGGTAGCGCAGCAGATTGCAAATCTGTTGGTCCTTAGTTCAAATCTGAGTGCGAGCTTTATTTTTTCAATTTTTTTTGGGTCGATTACAGACACTACAACTATGGAACTTAAAGCTTTCAGTACACTTTACTTGTTTAATTATTTTTTTATGAATGAATATATTATATATTATTTTTTAGTTGGTTGATTCATTGGTCTCATTAATGATATTTTTTGTAAACGATGTAATGTGCGAATCCCTATGACATATAACCAAATGGTACCGACAGTACCTATCACTACCGTTAATATAAAACCATAATTTGTCTCTTCAATGAAATTCTCTAAATTCATACCATATGCAGATCCAATAAATATCGCTGCCCCTAGTGACAACATCCCAAGACTGAATCGTATACCCAATAACATCAATTGATTTCTATTAGCATCTAATATAATATTAATAATCTCTTCAGTAGTCTTCACATTGGTAATAGCATTTTCACTCATTTGAACAATTTCATCGACATGGTTATGATATGTCTCTAATAGCATTTCAATCTCTGTATGATCATCATCTAAATGTGGTTTACCCATATTTCTATCAGTTAGATACATATCACACAGTATATCATCTTGTTCTAGCAAGTCATCTATCATATCTCTCACTAAAGTGACTTTCTTATAAAAAATACTCAATTTCTTATTTTGTATTAGAAGAAATCTTAATTTATCTCTTGTTACACTATATTCTAAATCATTCAACACACCTTCTGAAATGGTCATTAGCACTTTCAATTCACTGGTCAAATTAGCCAATGCAGATATAAATATAGCTTCTAACGCTCTAAATTCATAGGGTAATGGATCTGAACTTAATTCGTTTGGATCTTTTTTTTGCAGTCTTGTTTTCAAATCTTTAATAAACGATTTTTGTGTGACAGAATTTAATGATATACTACTCCCAACAGAATCAAATACAATCACCATATCAGGTTTAATCAATGCCTTGTATGCCAATAAACTGATTAATATACTGTTTTTCCTCACTAAAAGACTGGGAACCAAATCATTTTGTTTGGATTTTTCAATTTTCCTCAAATCTCTTGGTAATAATCCATGTGAAACAACTAAATCCTCTCTTTTCATCTCCATTGAGGGTGATCCAATTTTACCCTTGGAGTCAAATATAGTACAACGTATGATCCCAGAACGATAATCTGATGCAATAGTGTTGTTCTTCATCAAATTTTTTTGCAACAACATGGCAGCCGTATTGTTAGTATTGGAGTACAACGACGGTATAGTTTGGAACATTCGTCTATAAATGAGGGCATGGTGTTGTGGTAATGTGAACAGTGTTCCTCGAAGAGCAAACATAACCCTTTGGTTATATAAAGGATGTCACAGAGGAGATTTAAGTGAAATATGTTTTTTTTTAATATATGAAAATTAAAAATATAGAGATTTTATTTTAAATAACATAGCCATTTGAAAACAACAATTAGTTCCTTCAGATATTTTTAATAACTTAGATAAATATGCAATCGATAGTTTGATTTTTAAAAATGTTTCATAAAATATAAAAAGTATAAATTCGTTAACATAAATTTTTGATGAATGTAATTTCGTTATAAGGTTCAATCACCTTTGCAAGAATATTTACAATTTGATTCTGACCGCTTTCACTTCTGTGTAATTGTCATAGACTTCTTCACCCATTTCTCTACCATACCCGGATTGTTTGACACCACCGAATGGTACTCTAGAATCGAAATCATTGTATGTGTTAATCCAAACAGTACCAGATTTCAACATCTTAGCCACTCTCAAAGCAGTACTCAAGTCTTCAGTTTCAATACCGGCACCTAACCCAAATTCAGAGTCGTTAGCCATAGCCACACCATCTTCAATGGTCTTAAACTTGTGAACAGTGACTACAGGACCAAAAATTTCCTCTTTAACCACTCTCATATCTTCTTTAACATCGTAGAAGATAGTAGGTTTAATGAAGTAACCTTTGTCACCTAGTCTTTCACCACCAGTTAAAATCTTAGCACCTTCATCTTTACCAATCTTGATGTAATCCATAATGGTTTCAAATTGGCCTTTGTTAGTAATAGCACCTTGGAAGTTCGATTCATCGAATGGGTCCCCCACTTTCAAATTTTCCACGTAAGTCTTGAAAGCTGCCAATAATTTATCATATATGCCTTCTTGCACATAGATTCTAGACCCAGATGAACAAATTTGACCAGCGTTCTTAAAGATACCATTGACCAAATTAGGTAAAGTCTTTTCAATGTTGGCATCATTGAACACTAAATGAGCAGATTTACCACCTAATTCTAAAGTAATCTTCTTCAAATTGACACCTGCGGCTCTTACTGCAATGTCTTTACCAATCTCGGTGGAACCAGTAAATGCGATCTTTCTAATTCTTGGATGTTCAGTTAATGTAGTACCCACTTCTCTACCAGAACCAGGTACGATATTGATGACACCAGCTGGGAATCCAACTCTGTGACATAAGGATGCAAAATACAAGGCATTCAATGGGGTAGCAGATGCAGGTTTCAAAATCATTACGTTACCCATGGCCAAGGCAGGAGCCACTTTCCAAGCTAACATCATTAAGGGGAAATTCCATGGAATAATTTGACCACATACACCAAGTGGTTGCTTTAAAGTGAAATTCATATACCCATCACCAGTTTCAATGGTTCTACCATTGATCTTGTCAGCGTAAGCAGCAGCATCTCTTAGACAGTTGATAGCCAAGCCGACATCACCACGGGACAAGTCTAAAGCTTTACCATTATCTACAGTTTCAATGGATGCAATCAATTCTAATTCTTCTTCCATTAAATCAGCTAATTTGTTTAAATAACGAGCTCTCACTTTCGGATCTTGAGTGGCCCATTCAGATTCATTGAATGCCTTCTCAGCACAGTCGACAGCGTAATCCACATCATCTGGATGTCCGGAGAAAACTTCCACTATATTTTCCTGAGTGGCAGGGTTTTCCACAGAGATCTTTCTGTGATGTTGCGATTGAATGAATTGGTCATTAATATACAACCCAGTAGGTTGATCATACGAAAGTCCATTTGGTAAAGTAATTCTGATTGGTTCAGCAGTTTCAATTTTGTAAGGCATATTAATTAATTTGTTTGTTTGTTTGTTTGTTTGTTTGTTGTTATTGATACTATAGTATAGAAAGGAGTTAGACCATTTGCCCAACTCGATGCCCTTATATACTTGAACAATCGCATGTAAAGAGCAACTTGGAATGCACGATGTGCAGACTCGTTTGACAAATCAGCATTCAAACATTACAAAGCACACTCCTATTAATCATTACTAATCTGCCTACGACCCCCCTGCCCACGAACACACAGGCAGCATACACACGTAATCGATTACCTTATAACACCGACAAGGAACGGCTGGAACTCACCAGATCTCTTTATGTCCGGTTTCTACTGGGCCCAGTTCCTGTCCATTTCCCCTTCCAAGTGCAGTACGGCTCCTTCTGGAGCCCCCCAGAGGAATTATAACACCGCCGGGAGGATTTCGCGCTCAGAAAGTGCCGCACCCCTCCCCGGATTTAATTAAGTAATTTTGATTCGAGAAAAATTTATATACAGATCATTACACTCTTTATATCTACATGACGTGATTGCATTACATTTATTTGTCCTTCTTCTGTTGTTCATAAATAGTGTCCACCTCCTTTTGCAGTTGTAATTGAGCCTCCATTTGTTGTTCAGGAGTGGGGATATTACCTTCCACATAGTCCTTTAGTGTAAATGTCTGCCCGGTCATCTTCTCTTGTTGAATCTTCATCTTCTCCTTCTCTTCTTCAATCAATTTCATAAATCTTACGTAATTCTTCTCACCTTCTTCACGAATCAAATCCAAGGGGAACTTAGAACCTTGTGGGTTAGCGACACCTAACAAATTCAATGCCCAATTACCTTGAGATTTCTTGGCTTGATCCTTCACGAATTTTTCCTTTAATTTCCCGACACGTTTTTCAAACTCTTGTGGTAATTCTAATTTATTAGTAAAACTGTTTAAGATAGGTTTCACATCATTAATTTGTTGAGTGGCTAAATATTCTAAGAATGGAATCAATTTAATTAATTTATCATCTGGTTCACCATTCCAAGGTTCCATGGGGATAGCATTCTCTGGTTGTAATTTGTAAGAATCAGGGTTAGTGTCCACGATCAACACTTTATTGACATCTCTGTTCAATTTGGAAAGATCTTTAATGTGAGTACCTTCTTTGTAAACACAATGTTCTTTGTACAAGTTATATGAGATAAATGCATGGATTGGATCTAATTTTTCAGCAATTTTTTCAGAGTACATCATATAATTAGATGAAAACAAAACAATTTCATAATATTGTGATAAATAACCTAGGAAATAATCCACACCAGGTCTCTTAGCGGTTCTCCAACCAGTTTTTTGACTCCATTCAGAATGCACTAATAAATCTTCTAAGGATAACACTAAAGTTAAAGGTCTTTGATATGGAGCTGGTGGTGGAGGTGGTAATAGATCTGGGAAAGGTGGTTCTTGGAAATATGTGAACATAGAGTTAAATCTAGTCTTAAATCTTTGATACATTAAACCTGGAGTGTACCCGTTATCCACTTTATCTTCCACATCAGGTAACTCGTTTTCTTCCCAATCTCTAGTCATATACAATGCAGTACCGGCCAAAGCAGAGAATGAGAAAATGTAAAACCAATTAGCAGCTCTTTCTCTCTTAATTTCAGATGAAGTTTGTCTAATGGCCTTTTGTTTTCTCTCATGAGGAGTAGCTTTCTCATCAGAACTAGTTTCAGCTTCTTTACCAGACTTCAAAGCAGGATCATCAATATCAATCCCTGCTTTGGATAATAAGTCATCAGTTAAGATAGATGCTGGTTTGCTCTTCTTCTTAGTTGTCTTTTTTTTTTGTAAGAATACAGGACTTGTAGTTAACTTCCTTGCAGTAAGTAACCTGGTGGCAGTCAACAACAGTGGTCTTTGACTACTGGCCCTAACAACGTGGGACAACATAACTGTGATGTATAAGCTACTTTCTTTGTTTATTTGGTGTTTAACATCAATTGTAGCTTTTTTTTTTACTTCCATTTATTTTTTGATAATAGTGGAAATTAAATGTGAGTCACGTGGTGGAACATATATTTTAAAGGGAGTTGACTTTAGTGTTAATGATTGAAGGTGTTATAGTGGTGAGTCATGGGAGAAAGCGTTATATGCTGTAATATGTGTTATTTGACTAGTATGATATGTCCAAGGGAATGATATGGTTGTAAATTTGAAATTCGTGCGATGTGATGACATAAAGACGTAAGTTATGAAGTGCCAGTCATACGGTTAATTACTAAAGGTTATGTATACTTATTAATATCAATGGTAATGAATTTGTTTTGTTTGGTATGAATACTTTAATTTCCTAGTGAAGTTATGTCAAACGTATCACTTCTGACATTAATAGAAATCATTTGAATTACAGCGTTTATTAATACTAATAATGATTTCTGTTTTATCATATTGTCTATCTAGTTAATATGACTGTAGCTGGTAAAATAGAGAAATGCATATTAACTTGACATTGGGTTTTTCAATCATATAAGAATTGTTCAATTGATTATTTGTTGAAGATCTATCTCGTAACTAAATTATAAACCAAGTATATATTCTATAATACTTGAAATTTAATAGAAATTCTTTTATATAGAGTAATCTACTCCAAAAGAGTGTAGAAATTCTTGTATGCCATATCTAAATCAAATATCAATTCTCTAATCTCTGTATCGTTCAACGATTCATCAACTTTCATCTTATTCACTTTCACAATCCATTCCACTAATTTTTCTCTGTATTCAAAATGATTCCTGCTCACTTTATTTATACTTAATAACAATTCAGACATTAATGGATGTAATTGATCTTTAGCTCTATAATTTAATTTTAATGCATCAATTAATGTAATGAAATTACCTGTAGCGATAGCCACATTTTTCCCATTATTATTATTAATTGGTTTACTAGGGTCATTACCATCATCTTCACCAACAGCATGTTCCACTGTAACAGGTATACCTCTTTCCAAACGAATCAAGGCATTTGATGCTACAATATTGTATTTGGCAGCAAATTTATTCAAATCATCAAATTGTAATTGAACATTTTCATTAGTTAGATATGTCTTATACTGTGTTAGTAATTTGTTGACAGTGTTCGTATACTGCGTTGCTGTGATCGAGTCCTTTAAATATGCCTTCTCTACATGGTCTAATGTTATAATAATGGAATAAATCTCTGATAGGGCATCCACCGTTTCTCTCTGTTGTGATGTGGTCGATACTGGATCAAACAGCGGAATCTCCTCGTATATTTCCGGTGGGAACGTCCTAGTACTGTTTTGTGATCCGTAATGGTTTACAGGTGCTACACCTTGCATGTTTTATATATGTCTATCGTCCCTAAGTATTTACCTTTATATACATTTCCAATATTTTTTGTTTTTGTTTTTTTAAATCAATTTATCATTCCATCATAGGAATTCTCACTGGAATCTTATGATTTGTATCGTATCTGATATTATATTTTTTCAATGTGTTGTGATCGTAGTATTGTATCACTGGTGGTAATGATGGGTATTCCAAAATGTAATCATTTTCAATTTTTTTCTTGATAATCCCACCAAAATTACTGTAAAATTTCTTAGCGTATAATGCTGTTTCCCTCTCTTGTGATATTAATTGTTGTACATATTTCAATTGTGTTCTGGACCAAGGGGTCAATGTGACCGATTGGTTAATTTCGAAATCTTTCCCATTGTTAACTTTAAATTTAAGAGTCAATCGATGCATTACATTGAAAAATTTACCCAAAGTCGTTATCGATGAATGGTATTGGAATGGGATATTATTGTTTTTGTTTTGTAAGAGCAGTGTCTTGGTATCGTCGTTTTCATATTTCCTATTGACATGATCAGGTAATTTATACAAGAATGCAGGTTCTTGTAAAGTGTTTTCAAAATTTTGGAAGAATTTATCCTTTAATGACACTCTCATATCTATCACCAATTTAATCTCGTTCATGGATACCACTTGATTGACCTCTTGAGTGACGCATTCTAAAATGTTTTCCATGGAGTCTGCATGTGAATCATTCACTTCCAATAATTCTTTCAAATATAAACTGACTTGTTTCAGTTTAGTTCTCTTATTGAAAATTATATTCTTCTTCCTTTGTGATTCTGCATTAATATATTTTAAATTCGGGTTCACTGTGATGGACACTCTAATCACATCATCCGTGGTGACACAAGAATTTTCCAATTTATACGTTATCTTAAACCTTTTATCAGGTGAACATACAGATCTTTCGACAGGTGGGAAAAACACTGGTGATGGCAGGTACGAATACCTCTCTACGTTAATCCTCTGTTGGAAGATCTTGTTGTGTTTCCCATTAAACGTCACGTTACATTCGAATAAAGTGTAACAAGAACCGAATTGAGAATTGTAATTAGTCTCTTTGATATCGTCGGGCAATGCAATGGTCAATGGGATATCCATACCAATAATTTTCTTATCATCTTCCTTTAACGTTATACATTTTTGATAATGTACTGTGACCAATTCCAATTTATTCTTCCTGCCCCTCTTAGCCAGCGACAACAGCGTGTCCTCCCCGGGCACAATATCACCACTGGAATGGTGGTGATGTAAAGTCTCCAAAGTGAGAAGCATTACATCCAATTTATCCACATGGAACGGTTTCCCATTACTTGATCTGACTTGCAATTGACATTCCACTCGAGGCAGCGTGTCGGGCAGCCCTGGACACCCTCTGATCACGGAATTGTAACTTGGTTTCAACGATATCACAGGGTAAGTGTGCATGATCACCGTGGTCTCCTATCTACAGTGGATCTCATCATCAAACTTTAATTATATAAACAATATGAAGACTATTTATTTTCCAAAAACCCCAAAATCCGCAGTTCGAAATCCTGCTGGATCAATTGTGTTTTCCGCATTACTAACATCCTCGATTGTCATTGGCCCAAACTGGCCTTACTAACAAACGCCCCTGTGATTGGCCCACATCCTCTATTACTAACGTTCTCGCGTCTCATTGGCCCGCGCGTTGAGATGCCCCTTTCATTTCGCCATGGCAACCGTCGCCGCAACAAAAGGAAAGTGCATAGAAACGATGAAAAATTATATAAGACACAATTTGTCAAGTGGTTATCTCATCTCTTGCCATCTCTTTCTGTCACATCAGCAATCAATCAATTACACACAATCATACAATGTTATTAAGAAACACTTTACCAAGAGCATCCACTTTAAATTTGGCCTACTTAGCCATTGGCTTCACATTACCATTTGCCCTGTCTGCTAAAGAATCTTTACAATCAGTCAGCACGGTGGACACCATGAACGTCTCCATGAAGACTAGATACAGACCAAGAATGATATGATGGCAGTATTCCTCGAGTATTCGAAAAAAATGAAAAAAGCAATTACTTTTTCAACGCATTATCATATCAACTTCATAGCATTCATATATATTCCAACATTTAGTTAGATCATTAATAAACATTTAATATCATACATTTTCATTATTATACAATTTCATACAAGCCTCACATTGGTTCGAAAGAATAATGCCATATGGCTTGACACGTTTTATTCCTATTTTTGGATCCTTCTATTCCGCGGAGCTCTGTATTCCGAGGAAAATCAGTATATATAAGACCATATTTAAAGGTTCGAGCCCAATAAGCAATAGAACGCATTAATTACCTCCATAACCCCACACATATAATGACCACCACTGAATTTAATAAACCTGTTTGCGCCAACATCGCCACTGAAGTGATCACTTGGTCCGAAGTGAAATCTATCATTCAAAGTAAAGAACTTTACAAATTGAGAAGAAATGAAGAAGTAAATTTGGCATACCATAAACATCAAGCCAATTTACATGCACAAAATTTACCCCTAGTGGATTACATGTTGGGTAAATTACAATGGAACGAAGAAGAATTAGCTGCATTGGCCAAGAAATACCCAACTAAAGAGGATAAAATTGCTGCTTGTTTCTCTGATCCAAATTTATATAAGATCTCTTTAAATGATTTCCCATACAATTACGAATCTAATGTGATTCATGTACTGGTTTGGTCCAAGTTAATCTTACCAATTTATTTAGATGATAACACTGACATTGATATGACTTACACCAAGACAAATACGTTCCCCGACGTTAACGTCGAATGTCAAACTAGAATTGACAAATTCCTGGCACAGACTTTAACTGAAAAATATGGGTTGGTCAAAGATGATAATTACACTTGGTTTATCAATTACACAAATTTACAAAGTATTAAATCTGTGTCACATATTCATTTATTGATTCAATTGAAAGATGAAAAAACAGCTAAGGAAGTGGCGGCTGACTTACTAAAGGAAGGTGCATTTGCTCCTTTGAAATGATTGCATACATCTTCATCATACATATATCTTTGTTTACCCTTATATAACAATCTATATAGTTAATTTTTCAAATTATGCGATGAGATGAAAATAATAAAAAAAATATCAAAAATTTTTCAAATAGAGTTTCAATAGTGGGATATTGAACAACTCATCACATCGAATATGCAACTAAGGAAACGTAAGAGGGTTAACTATTGCAGTCCGAGCCCTCCCACTATTGATGGGATTACCATATCGGAGAAACCAGAAAGTAAAGCGAGTAGAATACCATTAAATGTTGGACCCAAGAGAACCGCTAGAAGTAAGCCCATTATTAAGGAGGAGTCTGTGAAAATGGAATTTGAAAATGAAATCGAACATGTGGATGATGAACAGTTGCTTAAAGTACTTACATTACAGAGACCACCATTCCATACATTACCAGATAACGATGAAATCACCAGTGTAGACACTTTACAAACATATTCACAGACTTTAGATGATTTGATTCAATTACAAGATAAATTATATTATAAAAATTTGAAACAACCTAAGATGATGGGTCCCAAGAATTTTGAAAGTATGAAATTCCCTGATGATATTATTAAATTGAATAGAATTTCTCAAGGGTTGAAAATGTTGATTGAAGATCAAAAATTATTGGATAACGCTAAAGAAGAGGATGAACCGAAATATGTCCCAAAGATTAATCCACAAAGTCAAGCACAATTAATTAGATTAGTGGGGCAAAGTGCATTCTCCATGGTCAACGACGAGGAAGTCGTTAAATTGATCGCTAAGATCCATAATATTGATTCTTCCAATACAAAGGATATCAAGAACGTTAACACTACAGCAGATGGGAAATTAAATTTTGATCCAGATTTCATTAATGTTAATGAAATGAGAGCTATTACAAAGAGATTGGATAGACCTTTGGTAAGGGAAAAGGACAATGATTTAATTTGGCCCAGTAAGATTAAACGGAAAAAGAAAATTGGCACAGGTACACCAAAAGAATTCACGAACATTCCCTTGTTTAATTCATCTTGAAAAACTACATCTATATTTGCATTTGACATTCATTTACTGTCATCATACACTTATTTATTCATATTAATATTTCATATTTAAAAGTTTATTGAAAAAAAAAAACATCATTTTTGAAAGATTACCACTTTTGACGTATTATTGAAAGGAACCTACAAATCATTGACCATGAACACAGATAAATTGAAATCGTTAGTGGATTCCACACCAAAATGGACACCGCAGGATGAACTGGTAATACAGAAACCGTATGCACACATCTCCCAACAACAAGGTAAGAAATTTCGTACTAAGTTGATGCAAATATTCAATCAATTTTACCAATTGCCACTCGATATATTGACCACTTTATCCCAAACTATTGAAATACTGCATAATTCATCACTATTGATTGATGACATAGAGGATAACTCACCTTTACGTCGTGGTATTGACGCTTCACACATTGTTTTCGGTGTACCGATGACTATCAATTCTGCAAATTACATGTATTTTGTAGCAATGCAATCTCTACCTGATTTAGTACCTTCTACACACGATCTCGCTTCTCTCACATTACATAAAGATTTGTTTAACATATTCAACGAGGAATTGTGTAATTTGCATCGTGGTCAAGGTTTAGATATCTATTGGCGTGACAATGGTATAGTCCCTAGTGAAGAAATGTATTTTGATATGGTAATGAATAAAACAGGTGGGTTGTTTAGGTTGACCATCAGGTTGATGGAAAGATTATCTCTATTTTATCATAATAAGACTACATTGGCCAAGACTTTAGTACCGTTGTGTAATCTACTGGGTATCATTTATCAAGTAAGAGACGATTATTTGAATTTAGCCGATGAAAAGATGGAGGCCAATAAAGGTTTTGCTGAAGATATCACTGAAGGGAAACTATCTTTCCCAATCATTCATGGGTTGAATTTTGAAAAGACACTTTCCTCAGATCAACATTTCTTATTAGATACAATTAAATCTAAGACATCTGATATCGATTCCAAACGTAAGGTGATAGATTTCTTACAAAATCAAAGTAAATCTTTGGAATACACAAGATCTACCATTAAAAATTTAGTGAAATTGATCAAACAAGATGAATATTTACCAAATGGTCAGGATAATGATGAAGTTAGATTACAATTGCATTTCATAATTGACCATCTTTCGGATATTTAAAAAAAGGGAATTACTACGATATATAAAAAGAGGAAATTACTACGATATATACAGTAAATATGCATTATTTTTTTTAATCAGTTAATTTTTGATAGATTTCAAACATCTCTCTTAATTCATTAATTTTCAATTCATCAAATGGGATATCTTTATATTTTTTCCATTCTGATGGGATGCTGGATGTGGGGAATGATCTTAATGAAGTCTCGTTATTACTTGTCACGGGACTTATCTTGACAGGGGAGCCGTTCCCCTGGTTTGATTCTATCGAAGGTGAACCATTATCAGTTAGAGATGCTACAGGTGCAGTTATCGGATTAGTTGGTGGGGTATACGACTTCATTTTACCAAGGATATTTTTCAAAGACGAATCAAATACTGATTTTATACCTTCATATGAATGATTTCTAGGTATTTGAGATTCAACGGGGTTAGTTAACTTCGTAGTATCATTATTCATATTCAAATTTCTTAACACTACAGTGTCACTGACTTTCTGTTCAAACAGTTTCCTTTCATTTTCTGTTAATTGATCTTGCAACTCTTGTGAAAAATCCTCTAGAGTTAAACCTTCTAAAAACATTAATGCAGCTTCTAAATTAGTCAATGAATACAATTCATTCTCTACAAGTTTCTTTTTGTATCTAAACATTTTGATAAACTCTTCATTTAAATAAATTTTCTCTGGTTTGATCATAATAATATAATATATTAGCATAGACAGGAACTCATCATTAGACATAGCATTGCATTTGTTCATTATATCATGAATCTTTAATAGATTGTCATTTTTTTCAAATGGTGCAACCGATTGGTAAATAAAGATGTTCAAATAATCATGAATGTCCTCAAATATTGCCTGGTTATCAATATCAATGTTTGAAGGTATACCTAAGAATTCAATTAAATTAATTTTCCCATCACAGGATAATTTACGAAGGTTTATTATCTTATCATGTAATAATTTATCATATTTGGCAAATTCAGGTGTGTTCCTAAATAATGTTTCCACATTAAATTGTTCTTCTAATCCTGGTTTGGTATTTATTGCAGTCAATTGACCATTCTCTGAAGGGGTGATGACAGAAGTGCCTACTTCTAATAATTTTTGAAATACACTCTTTTCACAAAGCTCCATATATTTCTCAATCTTTAAATTATTTATAGCATTTGTCTTCAATTGTTTATTAATCTCCTCTGGGGAGAGCATCTGTGTGACATTATTTGAGTCCAATGAGAATAATGAAGATGATCTTCTTGCTCTACCATTAGCATTTCCACTCCCACTTCTGCTCCTAGCGAATATCCCACTTAGACCAGTACTCAAAGTTTCTCTAGCGTTAAAAAATGAACCGTTACTATTATTAGATGTATTAGATAAGTATTGGAAGCAGGCTTTATCAAATTTAGTGTAAAACCCTTGGAATAAAGACGCTAATTGTAAAATATTCAAAGGGGATGCGTATTTGGGTTGTTTTAAATCGGTAATAAACATATCAACTAGTCTAGATAACTCCAGAGGTAATTCCTGAATGCTGTTATTGATCTCTTCAACCTCACTAGCACTCAATACGACTTTATCTTTCTGACTTGATTGTTCTGATTCCGTTGATTTTCTGCTACGTGCCTCTTCTACACTGGATAACGAAGGTAATGAGTCTTCATCTTGTTGATATGATTCTTTAATTGACTGTGAAGCATCGTATTTGCTAACATTGATTGGTGGTGTATAAAATTGTCTCATGATCTATTTTTGGAACAATGGTAATCTCTCTATAAATCCTGTTTCAGGAATTTCCAATACCTCTTATGATATTTGATGATTATAAAATGTTTCAACAACTTATAACTTTAGATATTCAATCAGAAGTTATTGGTTTAACCAATATTACACAAATGCTCCTATATTTTATAGTGAAACTAAATAAAGAATAATATTAATATTTTTTGATCTGCGGTAAGCGAACAATTAAGTAATCACTCATTTAGGAGAAATACTGTCAAAATATTGATATAAACGAGAGCTATTGGTCAACCAGAAGAAGGTGGGGCAATTGCAGTATTGATGGAATTAATACGCTGGAACAGAAAGTTTTGGATTGATGCCATTTTTTAAATTGAAGAGACCACACAGTGCAGACCCGATAGGTATTAGCAATTATAAGAGACGTAAATTGATACTCGATTTTGAGAACTTATCTCTGAGTGATGACAATAAACTAACCAGTGTAGAGTCACCGGTGACGAAGATAATTAGCAATGAGTTGAATCTTCCGAACTCTGTGAGGAACAAGATATTGGGAGAAGAGAAACAGGAGAATAGAAGCACAGATGATGTGATCTTTTCTAAGATTAGAGATTGGATCAGACAGGATGCTATGCAAATAGTCAAGTGGGTTGATTGGAAGCTTGTCATGTATCAATGGTGGTTCAACTGGTATCATAATATCTTGATTACTGCAGCTTATGACAAAGAAGGTGATTATGATATTGATAATCCCGATTTGAATGTGCTAGATGACGATGTGGATAATCTTGAGTACACTTACGACGAAGATATGGATGTGGATATGGACTCATAACCATGGGTATATTCCCTTTTTATAGAATATTTATACAACAGTTTATAAATTATTTATGGACAACGCTCATAATACAGCATGTACACATATTTATTTTCATTTAGTAGAGTGCTAATGCTAGATTCTTTAACGACCGTATCTGAGATATGCCAGAAGGGTTTCTTTTTGATAGATTTCAAAGTTTTAAACTTTTTAGAAGAATTTGATAAATTAGGTAACGATTCCTTACCGGTTAATTCTTCAACAGAAGAATCAATCGGTTCCTTATTCAATATGGGGGAACGGTTTATTACAGTGTTGTTTGTTAAATCGTTAACCAGATTAGGTTTGTGTTTGTAACATTGGAAATGACCTTGATAATGGGATCCAGTGTGTTTAATCATAGACTTCAATTGATATTTGACAATTTTACGACCAATGAGCTTATTACTATCAAATTTTACTTCAATCATATCTAAATATTCAGGGAATGTGACTCTACATGAATTTCTAGTGTATGACATACCATTAAACATTGATCTGTTTAAATGAACGACTAATAATTGAGGACAATTGGACAATATTGTTCTTTTCACAATGTTAGATTTGATATTATTCATATTTATACCGTTTCTGTTGTAATATTTAATATAAGTTAAGATATGTTCAGGTAGATCACTATTTATTTGTAAAATAGGGAGTATATCTTTCAACTTTTGTATTATTTGTACTTCTTCATCATCTCTCTTTAATTCAAAATCTGTCTCATTTGAAATAATGGCGGAAACTTGACAATATAAACATGAGTAACCCTCTATTATTTCATTTTGATTTTCTTGAATGATCTCATCTAATGTAACAGAATATTTTGCTGGGGTATGTAATTCGTAAGTGGACATAGATTGATAATTAACTTCTGACGAACGTTTACATCTCAGACAAATGAATTGAGTGGCAGAAGTTCCTTCAAATGGAAAACATGTAATTTTCTTTGTAGTCGACAATTGTTTCAACATTTCATGCTCATCTTTTAACCTACCTAAAATCAATTGTGTAAACTCATGAGCGTCATTTTGTATGGTTGATAATTTACCTCGATATATCATTTCCATCGTTCTGACAAATGACTTGTTCGTGATGGATTGAGGTTGTAAGATAACCTCTTGTAATTGTATCATCATATTAATCATTGCTTGGTGTAAGGGACTTGCGTTGGTCAATTTCAATGTCTGTTCTTCACTATCAACAGCTCTTAGTAAATCACAGTATTCGTTCAAGTAATTTGTGATTCCATCTGTCCCACCTAATGCTTGCAATGAAGAATTGATAAAACATTCATTTGCAGGATTTGCTAAACCGGTGGTGTACTTATCTCCCCTCTTATTAGCATGGTCCTTTATCTGTTTGTTATTGTTCGTAAATATGCTTAATACACTGGGACTTAAGATGTACAGAGATGTGGTCAATAATACCCCGTATGATACTTTCCGAATCAGTGGGCCCTCACTGAAAAATGGGCCCAACAAATAATTAAAAAGACTATTGTTCATCCAGTTAGTAATCCCGTGGTATTGGGACATACCCAGTGAGTATTCAATATATTTATTTGATTTTGACAAATGTGATGTCTTCCTTAATAATTCGATGAGTAAATAAAAAAATTATCAATTATTATATATATGTATATGTATATTAAAGAATAAATTTTGGAATGCATGTATCTATGAACCTGTGCTTCCGAAATCATTGGACCAATCTTCATAACGTTTCAACGATTCTATGGATACACTCTTCTTTACGGTGTCCATGGCATCCATGAAATCCTGCTTACATACAGGTCTGATTGTTTCAAGATTGGCGTCCATTAAGTTGTCACCCAAATCTCTAATAGGTTCCATGGCAGCCTCCTTGGCTAATGTTGTAATATCAGACCCAGAGTAACCTTCGATCGCGTTCGCTATATCGCTGAAATCTTGATCTGTCAGAGCATTTCGTTGTCTAGCCATTAATTTCTTCAAATGGTATAATCTAGTCTCATAATCTGGTAGAGGAATATATAACCTTCTCGAAAACCGTCTTCTTGCAGCCTCATCGATGCTCCAAGGAAGATTAGTTGCTGATAAGACCAGTACTCTATTGTCTATCGCCCCCTTAGATCGGTCATCGTTGGCTGTGGCACTTGATAGTTCGGACCATTGAATAAGCAATTCCGTTTTAATTCTTCTAGATGATTCATTTTCATTATCAGACCTACTACCCAGTAAGGAGTCAATTTCATCGATAAATATAATAGAAGGAGCCATTCTTTTTGCTAAATAAAACAAGGCTCTAACTAATTTCTCAGACTCACCCAAATATTTCGATAGTAACGACGATGCACTGATACTGAAGAATGTAGAGTTAGATTCAGTGGCCACTGCCTTAGCTATCATAGTTTTACCTGTACCTGGCGGTCCAAACAATAACATTCCTCTGATAGGTTCTCTTAATCCTCTAAACAGATCGGGTCTCAAGAATGGATACACGACTGCTTCCTTCAACGAATTCTTCGCATTTTTCAAACCAGCAATATCATCCCAATGAACTTGTGCATTCGTTACCATTATATCACTAATAATTTGTTGACATGCTCCGACATCTACACCTTCTAATGTTTTCATAATCTGTGATATTCTGTCTCCCATATTGGAGGAACCCTCAGTTGCAAAAGTTGAATCGTTGTTATTAATTGCAGGTGAAGTAGCTATAAAAGCAGATCTGGGTCTAGACTTGACTTTCTCTTTGCTACCGCTAGAAACAGATTTGTGTCTAATTTGACTTGGAGCAATAGTAGGTGACTTGGGGTTAGGACTCGTTTGACTCTTAATCAACGGTCTATTAACTACTGGTTGAGTGTATTCATATTTTTTCTTAGAAGAACTCTTATTATATCTCCCGACTTGTTCACCTGTAGTAGATAATCTGTTATTATTGTTTGATAGACCATTCTTCTTCTGAGATGACGTCCATGCTATAGCAGCAGCTTTAGCCATACTTGAATTATGTGTCATTTTATCAAGTGATGGTCTTGAATCAAGTGATCTTCTTGTTATAGGTGTATGTGGAGTTGAGTTATCTTTAGAATGAGTTGTATTCCTAGGAATATCTAAACTTCTTCTTGTACTTTTCACTGGTTTATTAGTAGTAGTGGTGGTAGTAGTAGTTGCTTTCTTTTCATTTAATTGTTCTTCATTTCTCAACATGGTTAACCTTAGAGCTTCCAGTTTCTTTTCATTAGCCAAATCTTTTTGTCTTCTTCTCTCCTCTTCTTCTTGCATTTTCACAGTCATTTGAGATTCGACTTGTTGTTTGATCTTCAACTCTAAAGATTTTTCTCTTTCTTCTTCTAATTGACGTTCATACAACAGTTTCTCTTGTGCTTTCTTTTCCTTTTCAGATCGAAGCCTTTCTTGTTCTAATCTTCTTTGTTCTTTAATCCTTTGAACTTTCTGCTTCATTGCTGCATCCTTTTCATCATCAACATCGATAGACTTCTTCTTTTTCCAAAAACTTAATAAATTCTTCCCATCATTGTTAGTCTGGTTTAACAAATCGACTGTATCCTTTCTTATCACTCTAATGTCATGACCAAGAATTTGGAAATTTTCGATGGTAACTTTATATTCATTATGTTCTGCAATCCAACTACCCCAACCGTTCTGTATCGTGTATGCTTTCTCCACGTTTTTCAATCCATCGTTTACATAGATTAGTAACAGGTCTAATGCCTTCTTGATCTTCGGAAGTGGTTTATAATCTTTACTTTGCTTCACTGAATTTAATTGCGATGATAAATTTTGATATTGGTTAGACACTATGGAATAAAGCAATTTCAAAGATTGGTCGAGAGTAAAATTTCTCGGTACTGTAAACTTCTCGTTGGGCATCTTAACCGGCTGTGAGAGCGACTATGTCTTGTCTTGGTTATTCAAAATGGTTAACTTCTCGTCTGTTCAATAATTATCTGCGATATTTTATATTGTGAAGAAACCCGCGTACAATGAAAATTCCCCTATTCATCATGTAATATCCGACTACCACGAAGCTTTAAAGTTATAGAAAACTCAATCGTGCTATATTATGTATCGTATATCATTTCTATAAAGGGTTTACATAATTCATATATAAGTGGTTTTATTCATTAACATGAGTGGATTGGGATGAGATCGTCGTGACATTTGGTTCCTTAGAGGTAGGAACAGGGTCCTTCTCCCCCGCGGTAGATGCTTCAACTCTGGGGATAGCACTAGTACCTGTATGGACTGTTGTTTTTTCCGATTTCACATCAGCATCCTCAGAGGTAGATTTATCTACGGATTCAGCGGTATGAGAGCTCTTTGGTATGAGTTTGTTACCGGACAAGTGCTCCGTAGTTGATAGCATATCCTCTTTTTGGAAATGTTTATTTACAGTGATATTACGTGGAATTCGCATATCTGTTAGTTTACTAGTATGTGGAATTACAGTGGTTACCGATTTCAATGGTGTAGATACCATGGTGGATCCACTTGTATTTGTAGTATTCTGTGAATTTTGTTGAGAGTTTGAGCTCCCCACGGCAAGATGTTTCCTTTTACTGTATTTATTCTTCTCATCATCAGTCATAATTCTTACATTCCAATTCTTGAAATCTTTAAATATACAAATCTCTTTACCTTTCTTGGTCAAATTTCTGAAATATAATGAAAGAGAATTTAATGTCAATGCATTATTTATTCTAAATTTTTCCAAATCACTGACAATAATCTTTCTAATGTTCTCTCTAGATTGACCCGCTTCGGTGAATCTACCCAATTTAATACCACGATCACATTCAATTTCAATGTAATCCATAATAATTCTTCTTGTGGGGAAAAAATGTGAATCGTCACTCACTTTCCAACGTCTCCAACCGTAATCTTCAATTAATTTCTTAATGGACATTCTACCATTGATACCTATATACCATTCTGCGTAAAGATCCCAAATTGTCTTATTCTCTCTAGATAATTTATATTTGATGTTTTCATTTGGACCCTTAGTTGGAGCAGTAGACCTCCGATCAACAGAGGATTGTGACGATGATGGTAGTGCAGGTGTGGTTCTTCTTGAAGAGTTGGTGGCTGATGTTGGTACTTTTTCCACTGGTGTAGGTTTCTTTGTAATTTTAGTTGTGGACTCCACTGTAACTGGTTTTTCTTTTTGAGTTTCTGTCTTCTCCACTGATACTGCATTGTCTTGAACCGGCGTGGTTACCTTGTTTAATTCTTCATTGTTATCTGTGGAACTGGTATTTTGAGTTGTTTCCAATGCAGTATCAATAGTATCAGGTATAGTATTAACTTGTTCATCACTTAATGATTCTGAATCAGAAGAGTCATTCACTAAGAACATAGGTGATGATGGATTTTGTAAATTGGAAGGTTTGAACAAACTCGAAGGTAATTTAGGACTTGGAATAGATCTTGCTAACAAGGAATCCAATGCAGTCTGTGAAGGTGTTGGTTTATCATCCAATTTTGCACGTTTAGAATATGGAGATTCCATACCACCAAGAGACCCTGGAGATGTTGTGGAAAATGGACTACCTGCAGATCCATGGATCGAGGTCATTGGTAAAGGTAATTTCCTCTTTTCAGCAGTCTCTTGATGTAATTGAGCGTTTGATTGTATTAAGGGAGAAGGTTTATTTGAAGTGTAACCCTGAGGTGACAATTGCGTACTTATTGTAGCTAGCATATTGATTGGAGCTAACATGGACATATCTTTATTATTATCTTGAATGTCTTGATTTCTATCCCATGTATTGTCTATTGTCGTTATATTATTGGCATTATTATTGTTATTAATATTATTATTATGATCATTATTATTATCTTTAAATTGTCCGGAGAACATTTGTCTTTGTACTTGTAAAATTTGTGTACACATTGAAGTCAATGAATTAAAATCAGCTTTCAATTGTGTTATCTGTTGTGATAATCTAATATTTTCCGTGGTCAATTTCCTTGATAATTCCAAAAATTTTGTATCCATCTGTTGTGAAATGTTATTATTTGTGGTATTTAAAAATTCCGAATGTGGTAAAGTAGTCAAATCAGTGGTATGGATATTATCATTAGTCGTATGGGCATTCATATTATTATTGTCATTCGTATTATTATCGTAATTAATAATTTGTGTGTCAAAACTTTTAAATTCATCACTTTGAAACAATTCAGGTATAAATCTTGACATGAATGTTGCAATATTTGGTAAAAGTAAAGCATGTTGATTTAAATACCTTAAATCCTGTATAATTATTCTGCCCATAAATTCAAATAATTCACATAATGAATGTAATTTATAATTTGTTCTATCAATTAATTGAACGTCTTGTTTAAAATTAGATAACCAGGGGAATACTAAATTAATTAATTCTGATGATGGTTCAAAAATTGTAGATCTTGGTATTTTCGTAGTGGAATTAATATTCCCATTTAAATGATTTTGAATATAATCTGTAGATTCTGAATTATCAGTAATTAAATTTGAATCTAATAACCTTATTGAATTGTAATTATTTATTGTTATTGGTGGATTTGGATGAGACCATCGTATTACAAAATACACTGATAGGGCAAAAATTGGACACCTTGAAATATCAGGATCTCTCGATAGAGTATTAAAATATTGATAAGTTTGATATGAATTTGTTTCATTTAATTTTCTTAAAGTCAATGAATCGGGATAAGTTTGATCTACAATTAAATCAGTTAATTTTAAACTGGATAAATTATTTAAATCCACTTTAAAATATGATTGTAAAATGTATTGAGTAATTGCATAAAAATTTGCTGAAGTGTTTGAACTATTTGCATGTGAATGTTGTTCCTGTTGTGATAAAAAAGTTTGTAATTGGTTAGTATATGACATATCATCGTTATTATTCATTGCAGGTGTGGTGGCATTACTGTCTGCTCTTCTAATCACTGACGGGGAAGTCTGTCTCAAAAAATTCATTGGTCTTATTTTTTTTTCCTCTTATTTTATTTGTTATTTTTCTTCTTAATTTGTTGCTTATTACTCTAGTGATCTCATAGTTCTGTTTTTACTCTCTATCTCTCTATGTTTGTCTTTTTTTCTTAATAATAATAATAATACAATTGGGAGGGAACCAGATGTAATAAGTAAATCTTGTTAATTAGGTTAAAGCACACCACTGGAGAAGAGCAAACAATGGGGACAGGGTAAACACGGGTTTGCTAAGGTGTCAATGAGAGACGCGACTATAATCAATTCTGACCAATCCTTAAAATGTAATATACGTCGTCAAGGGCAGCCGAGCTTCCACTAATGCCATCATACCGGATTGCAATACAAGAATCACCATACCATTATAAACTCATCGGGTTTCACTCTGACGTGGTTCTTCTCTGGAGTGATGGGAAGGGGGAAGCCTTTCAGCTTCGTCTATTTTTTGCTGCTTATGATGTCGAATTTGCCTGAATTTGAAAAATATGGAGAGGAACCCGGCGGTGTGTGGGTTGTTGTCACGTGGGGAGGGACTGTGGATGATGATGGGGTGAGTATGATGGGGGAAGTGGGACCCCACGGGGTGGGAACGTGCGTGCAGTGGTAGTGGGACGTGGTGTGTTGTGTTTGTATTGTGTATGTGGGTTGTTTGTTCCGTCAGGGAAAAGCGACGCAAAAGTCCGAAATTTAATTATTATTATGTAATGAAGTGGTGTATTAAGTTATGTAGTTGTGTAAATAGATTGCACTCACTCAAGGATAGGCACCTTGGTATCCCACAGGGACAAGATCTCTGGTGTCTTGCACTTGTAATAGGTCTCCCAGTACAGGAACAGTCGCGGTAGCACACCTATGAACAATGCTGTGAACACACCAAACAGTATCATATTACTGAATCCACAAGTGACGTTGATGAAAGTGTACACCAACAGATTGGACACTAGTGAGACAGACACATGTGATAAATCTACTAGTTCTGGTAACACAATATTGATCTGTATACAAATCATTAAGAAACAAAACACATCGGTGGTGGAACGTAATCTGGACGCTAACACCGCGACAATGGATAACAGCACGTTGGTGGGTAAATTCTTATTACCCTTGGTGGCCGTAGTCTTGAATACCGTGAACAGGTAGTACAATGTTAACCAAAAGGATAAAGTCCAAATGGAATTGGAGGCAGTGGTCTTAGATAACGATTTTAACACTGGTGATAATGTTAACATGCTGAAAGTGATAATGATACACGACAAAATTTGACGATGTGAAACGTGTTTGCCCTGAATCAATGAAATGACCAATATTAATGTAGTGACTACAATGGTGATTGGGATTGGGTCGTACTTGTAATGGTAAATGCCAATGAATGTGATGAAAAGGAAACAGGTGTTCAAGATCACATAGTAAAATTTTAAATAATCATGTCGTATTATATCAAAATTGTAATGGTAGTTGGTCGGTTGTAAATTGTTTAACCATTGCATAAAATTACTATCTGTGTAATTGTCAGGGTAGTCCTGTTTCAACCAAAGAAACCGTTGCCAAGGTTCCCTCTCTGTTTGTTTTGCACTCATCGATTGCTTTGGTTCCTTGTTCTAACATTGATTACTTAATTTCAATAAATTAAAATTGAAAAATAAATATTTATTTATTTACAAAAGTGTTCTCAATAAATCAATATACAAACATATGTGTTAATATGTCTTCAGATATGATCCCTTTGGAGAGGAGATCTTCTGTAGTGGTACACCAAGTGTCTAATGATCCGGACGGGTACCGTGAAGACGAAGAGGAAGAAGTAGCATTTTCTGAAGAAGAAGAGGAAGAGGATGAAGATATTTACGATGACGTGGCCAATGAACCATTTGACGACGAAGCTGATAACGAAGACGATTATGACTATGAAGATTACCATTACATTGACAATTATGATGATTTATCACAATATAAAGTACTCCCCAGAACATTACCTAACACTGACGTGTTCATTCAAAAAAATAATGACTTCTCAGATGTTGCATCCAGTGTATTGAACCCTTTCAAGAGTGGTGGATACCATCAAAGAAATCAAAGTCAAGGTTCAGCTTTCATTAAAAAAATGAATTCCAATAAGATTTCTGCAACTTATGCTAATGAATCATTTGTAGATCATTCACGTCAAGATAGTGTTAGTAGTGGGAATAGTAAACCGAGGAAACCGGCAAGGAAACGTGGTAGATCAATCAAACATATGAGCCCGCAATATTTGAAACCACCTGTGTCACCCGTACGAGAACCACAACCAAATACAATATGTAGATTAGTGGTGAAACCCACAGTGGATAATCAAGAGAGATTGTTAGATGATTTGTCCAAATTGGATGCCATCAAGAAATCTGCTAAGGATTTACAATTATATGAACCTTTTCCTGAAGGATTTGAAGAGAAATTAAACATGTTAAGACAATCACATATGAAAATGGTTCAATTATTAAGGGAGAGGAACGCTAAATTAGAAGAAAGAAAGAGACATGAAATACAAGTACATGCTTTGACCAATGTGAATACAAATGACACTGTGGGGTCCAATATATCGAATGACAAGATTATAAATACAACTTCTAATAATACGATGATAAATCCAGGTCAAAATAATTTACCCTTAACAAGTGTAATGAGTAACCCAGATACTAGTAAACATATTTCAACGTTAATGGGTACAATTAAAGATCTTTGACTGTTTATTGAATTTACAAATATGATATTTCAATCATATGCTCATTACTTCGAAACATTCACATATGTTGATTTATCAATTTCCATTTTAACTCAAAATTGTAACCATAAATTATCCCGGTAAAGTCACTGACACAAACTCACATAACAACATTATACAACTACACAACTGTATACATATATATATTCCATAATACCTTCCATTATTCCACATTTATTCGTGAACCAATAATATCCGAGTATCGCTTTATTTTTTGTTTCCAAAAATTCTTAATGAAATTTAAAGAAGGGATTTTAAAACAAAGTTAACTCGAACATTGAAGTGTAAAAGACCTCCATATACAGTGAATTATGAGTCTACGTGCTTTATCATTGAAGACAAGTTCGAGAACCCTCCTACGTCAAACATTACCTTGTAGTGCTGTGGCCACAGGTGTGCGTTGTTTATCCACCACACCAATTTCATATTCAAATAATACACCAGATCCAAAGACTAAAGCTCAATCCATTATTGATGCTTTGCCCGGTAACAGTGTTTTGTCCAAGACTGGGATTTTAGGTACATCTGCTGCTGCTGCCGTTTATGCCATCTCCAATGAATTGTATGTAGTTAATGAAGAATCTATCCTTTTGGTAAGTTTCTTAGCTGTTGCTGGGTTAATGGCTAAATTTGCAGCACCTGCATATAACAGTTTTGCTGATGCTAGAATGAAGAAAGTTTCTGATGTGTTGAATGCTTCCAGAGAGAGACATGTGGATGCAGTGAAGAAAAGAATTGATTCAGTGTCAGAATTACAAAATGTTGCTGAAATTACTAAAGTTTTATTTGATGTTTCTAAAGAAACTGTGGAATTAGAGGCTAAAGCTTTTGAATTGAAACAAAAAGTGGATTTAACTCATCAAGCTAATTCAGTCTTGGATTCTTGGGTTAGATATGAAGCTTCATTACGTCAATTGGAACAAAGGAAAACGGCTGAAGGTGTCATTAATAAAGTTCAAGCTGAATTGAACAACCCCAAATTTCAAGAAAAGATATTACAACAATCTGTAACTGAAGTGGAAAAAATATTTGGTGAATTGAAGTAGTAGTGTTCTCCATTGATCTGTACAAAAAAATTATATAACACACGCACATATATATGTTTTAGATATTCCTATAATAAAAAATAAATTACTTCTTTATAGAGATGGTGAGTTCTGAATTTAATATTTTTAGTTAAAAATTGTACATATTAATATATAAGGTAAATAATGTGATAAATGACAAAGGTATACCAAATAGATTAAATGAAAGTTTCGTATGGAACTGGAGCCAAAGTTTGAGGAACGTTACCTTCAGTGGAGACGACACGAGCTTCTCTTGGTTGAGCTGGTTGTCTCTTCAATTGGACAGCAACACCTTGAGCCTTAGCTTCAACACGCTTAGCAGCGTTAGCCTTAACTCTTTCCAAAAATTCAGTTCTACACTTGGAGTGCTTGATATGTTCAACTCTCAAGTTCAATCTTTTTTCCAAGTATCTGTTACCAACCATCTTGTTGATGATAACACCAACGGAAGACTTGGTGACGTTGTAAATAACACCGGTCTTACCTTGGTAGAACTTGTGTGGCATACCCTTGTGGATAGCACCATTAGCCTTGATGTCAACGATGTCACCAACCTTGTAGGTCTTCAAGTAAGTGGTCAAAGATGGAGAACCATGCTTTCTGAAGTCCCTTTGGAACATGTAACGAGTACGAGATCTATAACCAAATCTGTAATAATAATAGTAGAATTAATTTTAAAATTAATAAATAGATTGTTAGTAAAACTTGTTCTTAATTCGGTGGTATCATTGAGAGGGGGATATTTGTATATTCAATTGTTTGTATCGATTCATCATCACGTTTGTATTGATTCTTTAATTTTATTCAATTCATTGGACTTGGAAATTTAACATAACGTACTCCTCACTCTCTTTTCATTCAGCACTTTTCACATACGATTTACCCATTTTTGCTTATTTAGTTCTTGTGTTGGTAGTTTTCAATGCAATGATAGTGGTTACACAGTAAACCTATTTTAACTAATACCTTCAATTATTGGATAATAGCACTTACTGCCAAAGCAAACACAGAGAGTGAGTCTTGGGAAGTCTGGCTGAACGGGGACTCAGACAGGACCGTGCTAGGAAGTGAAGTCGTCAAGGGAGAAACGTAGACAGAGCGAGCCTGGACGTAGTGAGACACTCTCCCTCTGTCTCTCCGCCCAGCGTCATCTCTGGGACCGACGCAAAAAAGCTCGCGAAATTTTGAAATTTTTCAAAAATTATTTTTCATTAAGAAATAAAATGCGATAGTGTCTGGGTGCAGTCACTTTTAGATGCATTCAATAAATAATTAAGATTATATATCAAATAATAAAGTTTTATAATGTTTTATAATGTTTTTCATTGTTTTAATTATTTATCTTTTTTATTATACAGAATATATTATTTATTCTTCGTCAGCGGCTTCTTCACCTTCTTCAGAGTTCTTACCAGCGTTTCTTCTAGCGACTCTACCTGGTCTAGCACCACCGAATGGAGAAGTGGAAGCGAAGTCAATGTGTTTTTCAGAATCTAATCTGACCATGAAAGATGGGATAGAGACAATTTGCTTACCGACGGCAATGTGTCTTTGAGAGATCAAGACTCTAGCGTGGTGAACAGATTTGGCTAAACCTAATTTGTAAACTTGAGTTTGTAATCTTCTTTCTAAGAAATCTTCGACTTTCAAAGCTAAAACATAATCTAACTTCTTCTTGTCTTCTGGCAAGACACCAACTCTCACTAATCTTCTGATTAAAGCGTTACCTTCGAATAATCTCTTTGGGTCCTTAACGTCTCTAGTCAATAAATCTCTAGCGGCACGACGAATCTTAGACAATTGGAAAGAAATTCTGTAAATTTCTCTCTTGTTCTTTAAACCGAATTCACCGGCCAATTTTAATTCAGCATCCAAACGAGAGGATTCGTATGGTCTACTTGGAGTAGAATAAGTCTTGGAGTAAGTTCTTGGGGCTCCTGTAAAAAATTGAGAGTTAGTATTATATATTTGTGAGTTTACGAGATGGGCAAGACATGAACGGTTTTACTTGTTTACTTTGATAGAATACAGAGACCTTTCCCCTCTCGTAGCCGGGCCAAAAATCATAACACGATTTTCGGACAGCACTTCACACAGAATTGCATAAAGTCTAGACAGAGCTTTACCTGAAGTGTCGGGAGTTCAGTGCAAAGATATTCTAGTTAGAGATATATGGAGAAAGATATGTATAAATTTCAAAGTGGAAACAAGTAAACGTATATTCATGAGGACCCGATCCCCTATAGACAAGACTGCAATGCAATCCCGTCTATATCATTGCAATTGCAATGTATAACGATAACGTACTTGGCATATTGATAAATTTGTTAGTTGATCTGTTGGTCAAGAGTGGTAATGGAGAGTGAAAAATATCTACACTACAGTTTAAATATAGACATGTTTTTTGCGTCTCCAAAAATCGACCCAAATTTTTTTTTTCAAATTCGGGAAATTTACAAGCCGCAATTTAAAGGGGCGGTGTCCGGGTGCACGTCACGCGAAGGGGGAAATATAATTACAAAGCAATATCCATACAAATTTGGCCCTGGAAACGGGGGATACATTTCACAGAGACTCACCCCCACCTCTCGGGCCCACCCAGGGGCCCGCAACGCCGCTGACACTGTGGCCACACGCCGCCCCCCACTGCCCTCTTGACGCGTCAGTCCAGACCGGGACGCGAAAAATCACGGGATGAGAAGCCGTCTTTTCCAGGATTAAAACTTATATAAAAGAAACAAGAAAAAACGCGTGTCAATTTCAACGGGTCGCTCGATTTTTTTCCTGGGATTTGAGACGGGGTAACGAGTCTGCCAATTGCCGTCGCACGTGATCGGGAAAAAATATAAAAAAATAAAATTTGAAATTTCTGGGCGGCTAAATTATTACTAAATTACTGTTACAAACTACTGAACACACTTCGCAGAAATGACTTCGAAAGTGTCGAGACTGGACAGGCAGGTGCTGCTGCTGGAGACAGGGTCCACGAAGATCGTGAGGAACGTGGCCGCTGACCAAATGGGTGATTTGGCAAAGCAACACCCGGAAGATATCTTGTCGCTGTTGTCGAGGGTGTACCCCTTCCTGTTGGCCAAGAAGTGGGAAACCAGGGTCACTGCCGCTAGGGCAGTGGGTGCTATTGTGAAGCACGCAGACGTTTGGGATCCAAACGCTGACGACGAAAATGAAGATACTGCTGCGGTTCTCCCGGGTAGTGAGGAGAATGCTAAAATCAAAATTGAAAATGATATTAAATTGAAATTGGAAGAGTTGAATGAGGACAACGAGAGTTGGCTGTTGCAAGATGACACGGCTTTGTACTCGTTGGATACTTGGAAGATAAACGAATTGTTTAAATTCGGGAAAGTTCTATTGGCCGTTAACGTTAACGATTATGATGAATCAACTTCAACGGACAATACTAAGAAACAAAAAGTTAAATCTGATGAGACAGAACTAATACCGAAAGAGGAACCTGCAGGTTCCAAGATGTCTGCAAGAATGATTGCTATGGCAAAGAGGAAGAAAAAATTAAAGGGTAAATCTGGTGGTAGTACTAAAGCAGTGGATATCACTGAAAGTTCTGTGTCTAAATCATTAATGAAACAAAGTTCTATCAGTGGAGATAACACTCCATCACCAACCACTTTAACTAACCCTAAATTGGAAATTACAGAACAAATAGATCCAAATAAGATTATGATAGAGACTGCAGCTGCTCCAATCTTGGAGAAACATGAAAAAGTTGCAGGTTTAACGTGGCAATTCCAAGGGATTTATGAATTGTTATTAGATAATTTAATGCATGACAGTTGGGAAATTAGACATGGTGCCGCTTTGGGGTTAAGAGAATTAATGAAAAAACATGCCTCTGGTGTAAGTAGAGTACGTGGTCAAAGTAAATTAGAGAATGATAAGAGAAATGATAAATCTTTGGAAGATTTAGCAACTAGACTATTGACAATTTTTGCCCTAGATAGATTTGGTGATTACGTTTATGACACAGTTGTAGCACCTGTCAGAGAATCTGCTGCACAAACATTGGCCGCATTATTATTACATTTAAGTGATGAATTATCATTGAAGATTTTCCGTGCTTTAGAACAATTAGTATTACAAGATGAATTGGTAACTGGTTTACCAAATAAGATTTGGGAAGCCACTCATGGTGGTCTCCTCGGGGTACGTTATTTTGTCAGTATTAAATCTACATTCCTATTGGAAAATAATCTTTTGGAAAATGTTGTTAACATTGTACTATATGGGTTAAGACAATTTGATGATGATGTACAAAGTGTGGCAGCATCTATCTTAACACCAATTACTAATGAATTTGTTAAATTAAACTCAGATAGAATTGATTTAGTATTGACCACAATTTGGAGTTCATTGACACATTTAGAAGATGATCTTTCATCAAGTGTAGGTTCAGTGATGGATCTATTCGCTAAATTATGTCAACATCAAGAAGTTTTAGATATATTAAAGACAAAGGCATTACAATTCCCATCAGAATGGTCATTCAAATCATTGGTCCCCAAATTATATCCATTTTTACGTCATTCAATTTCATCCGTGAGGAAAGCCGTATTAAATTTATTAAATGCATTCCTTTCCATTGAAGATGATTCCACTAAGAATTGGTTAAATGGTAAAGTGTTTAGATTAGTGTTTCAAAATATCCTATTAGAACAAAATCCAGAAATTTTACAATTATCATTCGATATTTACGTGTCATTATTAAAAGATTATAAACAAAAGCATACAGATAAATCCATTGATCACGTATTTAGTAAACATCTACAACCAATATTGCATCTATTAAATACACCAATTGGTGAAAATGGTAAAAATTATAGCATGGAATCACAATTCATTTTAAAACCATCACAACATTATCAATTACATCCAGAGAGGAAAAGATCAATTACAGAAACTAATAATGACTCAGATATTCCAGCATCTAAGAATTCAGAACGTATTAACATTGATGCTCCAATGATTGCTGGTGATGTCACTTTATTAGGTGCAGAAGTAATCATTAATACAAGAGTACTGGGTGCTAAAGCATTAGGTTTAACTTTAGCCATGTTCCAAGAATCCACTTTACAATCTTTCTTTACCAACGTTTTAGTACGTTGTTTAAATTTACCTTATTCTACTCCAAGAATGTTAGCAGCAATTGTCATCTCACAATTTTGTAAATCATGGATTGAACATAATCCTGAATCAACTAGCCTTCCAGCATTTGTTGCAGAAACTTTTGGTCCACCAATGAATGAACAATTACAAACACCATCGATTTTACCAGTCTTCAGAGAATTGGTCCCAAATTTAAAGGCTTTAAGAACACAATGCCAGAGTTTATTGGCTGCCTTTGTGGACGTTGGTATGTTACCACAACATAAATTACCAAGAATTGCAATAATTGTACAAGGTGAAACTGAAGCGGGTCCACAAGCATTTAGTATTGAAACAGCAGAAAAGGTACATGGAGAATATTATGATAAGATGTTTAAATCATTGAGTAACTCATACAAACTTTTAGCCAATAAACCTTTAGAAGACGCTAGACATCGTGTACTTATGGCTATTACCACCACTAAGGAAGCTACCAAGGCACGTAGTTACAGAATTTTATCAAATTATGCTTCTGCTATCTTACTTTTCAGCGGTATTCCAAATAAATTGAATCCAATTATTAGATCTTTGATGGATAGTATTAAAGAAGAGAGAAACACTAATTTACAAGCTATGGCAGGTGACTCAGTAGTCGGTTTAATTTCAGAATTGATCAAGAATGGTAAAGGTAATGTGGCAAACAAAATTGTTAAAAACTTATGTGGGTTCTTATGTGTGGATACATCAGAAGTTCCAGAATTTGGGCCTAACTCTACTTACAAGGATATTATTTTGACAATTATTAGAGAGGATACAACATTGGCTATTCAAGAGGATGCAGCTTTAATTAAGATTACTGAAGAGGCTAAATTGAAACGTAAAGGTGGGTTGTACACATTAGGTAAATTATTAGAAGACTTCAGTGAAGATGTTTTTACTACTATTCCACAATTAAAGAGTGTCGTTTTTGATCCATTAGACCGTCTTGACGAATTATTAAAGCAAGATCCATATGATACCACTTTAGGGCAATCAATTGTTGACTCCTTGGGGGTTCTAAGAGCGACTTTCCATCGTATGCACAAAACCATTGTTGAAACTGAGGTTATTCCAAGATTCCCACTATTGATGACTATTTTAAGATCAGATTTATCAGTCCTACGTTACTCAGCAGCAAGAACATTTGCTGATCTTGCTAAAGTATCTTCAGTGGCTGTCATACCATTTATTATTAAAGAAATTCTTCCATTAATGAATAACGCTGGTTCAATCGTCGATCGTCAAGGTGCTACCGAATTGGTGTATCACTTGTCATTATCCATGGACACTGATATTTTACCATATGTGATTTTCTTAATTGTTCCATTATTGGGTCGTATGAGTGATTCTAATCAAGATATAAGATCTTTGGCCACTACAACTTTTGCATCTATCATCAAATTGGTTCCATTAGAAGAAGGTATTGCTGATCCAGAAGGTATGCCAGAAGATTTAATGGCTGGTCGTGAAAGAGAGCGTGATTTTATTCAACAGATGATGGATCCTTCAAAGGCTAAACCTTTCAAGCTTCCTGTTGCCATCAAGGCAACTCTGAGAAAATATCAACAAGATGGTATCAACTGGTTGGCATTCTTAAATAAATATCATTTACATGGTATTCTGTGTGATGATATGGGTTTAGGTAAAACTTTACAAGCTATTTGTATTATTGCAAGTGATCAATATCTGAGACAAGAGGACTACAAAGAAACTAAATCAGTTGAAACAAGACCTTTACCTTCTTTAATTGTTTGTCCTCCTTCCTTGACTGGTCATTGGGAGAATGAATTTGAACAATATGCACCATTTTTGAAAATTGTTGTTTATGCTGGTGGTCCATCATCACGTCATCCATTAAGAGAAAAGTTAGGTTCTGCTGATATTGTCGTTACTTCTTACGATGTTGCAAGAAATGATCTTGCCATCATAAGCAAATACGACTTTAACTATTGTGTGCTGGACGAAGGTCACATTATCAAGAATGCACAATCAAAATTGGCTAAAGCAGTGAAACAAATTAACGCCAATCATCGTTTGATTTTAACAGGTACTCCTATCCAAAATAATGTCGTTGAACTTTGGTCTCTATTCGACTTTTTGATGCCTGGTTTCCTGGGTACCGAAAAGATGTTCCAAGAAAGATTTGCTAAACCAATTGCTGCTTCCAGAAATAGTAAGACATCTTCAAAGGAACAGGAATCTGGTGTTTTAGCATTGGAGGCGTTACATAAACAAGTTTTACCATTTATGTTAAGAAGATTGAAGGAAGATGTTTTATCTGATTTACCACCAAAGATCATTCAAGATTATTACTGTGAATTAAGTGACTTACAAAAGCAATTATACCAAGATTTTGCCAAGAAACAAAAGAATGTCGTTGAGAAAGATATTGAGGATACTACCGATGTGGATAATAAACAACATATTTTCCAAGCTTTGCAATATATGAGAAAACTGTGTAATCATCCTGCTCTGGTTTTGTCGCCAAATCATCCACAAATGAACCAAGTTGAACAATATTTGAAACAAACAGGTGTGGATTTACATGATGTTATCAATGCTCCTAAATTGAATGCCTTACGTACTTTATTACTGGAATGTGGTATTGGTGAAGAGGAAACAGAAAAGAAATCTGATCAATACTTAACTGGTCAAAACGTTATTTCACAACATAGAGCTTTGATTTTCTGTCAATTAAAGGATATGTTAGATATGGTTGAAAATGATTTATTTAAAAGGTATATGCCATCCGTGACATATATGAGGTTAGATGGTAGTGTGGATCCTCGTGACAGACAAAGTGTTGTCAAGAAATTTAATGAAGATCCATCTATTGATTGTTTGTTATTGACTACTAAGGTTGGTGGTTTAGGTTTGAATTTAACTGGGGCAGATACTGTTATTTTTATTGAACATGACTGGAATCCAATGAATGATTTGCAAGCCATGGATCGTGCACATAGATTAGGTCAAAAGAAGGTGGTTAATGTTTATAGAATCATCACTAAGGGTACCTTGGAAGAAAAAATTATGGGTCTACAAAAATTCAAAATGAATATTGCATCTACTGTTGTTAATCAACAAAATAGTGGTTTGGCATCCATGGATACCCATCAATTACTGGACTTATTTGACACTTCGAATGTTCCATCTCAAGATAATGAAGAAACCAGTTCACAAAATGCGAATACACCAGGTATGGAAGATATTGCAAACGAAACTGGTCTAAGTGGCAAGGCTAAGGAAGCCCTTGGAGAATTGAAAGAACTATGGGATCCCTCACAATATGAGGAAGAATACAACTTGGACACTTTTATTAAGACTTTACATTAGTGTGTTTTAGTTAATACCAATATACATATATATAGATAGATAGATGAAACTAGTGTAACATTAGCATATATGAATTTTTTTGGGCATATCGTCAAATAAAATCTTGAAATTTTATTTTCTTAAGCTTAAGTTCTTTATTGAATGAGCAAGTCCTATTAGAAATTTTCTTAAATCAATAGGAAGTGTTGTACAGTTTTCAGAAAGACAAGACAATGGTAATTTCCTTAAAGTTCTCCCACTTAATTGTATTTTCTGTGAAAAAAAAAATGTGTTAGTAAATTTTCATATAAGATATAATTGTTAAGAAATGTAAACATACGCAGCATTCGGCAGCTAGTAAATTAATCACTTGAGAATATTTCGGATCTTCCAGTGGATTTTCATTTTCCATTGTAGTAATAAGTTTCATTGATATCAAAATTCTAATACTTGACATCAGAATTTTTAAAACAGCTTCTTTAGATGGATTTCCAATATAAAATATACCATCTGCTCTATCTAGAAATGCAGGATCCAATGCATCTAAAATATTTGAAGTTGCCAGTATAAGAAAATTATTGTATTTCTTGAGGGAATCTAAACGTGTCAGCAATGTATTTACTACTCGCACACTATCACTTGATTCATTTTTACTGATTAAATCATTCCTTGAGCTTGCAATTGCTTCAACCTCATCTATAATTATACAGACAAAGGTTTTCTTCTTTTGATTTTGTATTAGAAGGTTCTCAATATCATTGAATAGCGTGCCGATGTTTTTAGATGATTCACCAAACCATCTGGAAAAAATATGAGAGCATGAAATTTCAATGACAATTCCATTCGGTTCAGAGTTTATTGAATCTAAAAGTGTTATATGGTTGTTTCTTATTGCCAGTTTATGGCACAAAGATCGGCAAAGAGTTGTTTTTCCAGTGCCTGGAGGTCCATGGATCAAAAGCAATTTATTATTTACCAAAATATGATCTACACTCTCATTAAAGTTCCCAATATTCTCAGAAAATTCCTCAATTTTCAATGATATAGTTGCATAACTGTACATTTTTTGTTTGATATTCTCTTCAAAGTAAAGAGATTCCCAGTACCCTTCTAAAGTGCTGGAGGGAAGTAATGTGATATTTGCAAAGTCGGAGCTTTGTTTAGATAATTGTATAGGAATTCTTTTTTCAGTTGATGAGTTTAAAGTTGACTCATCGGAAGGGCACTCATTATATGGCGTATTATTATCGTCTATATCAATTTTATCGAATTCTTCGAGTAAAAGTTCTGTATTAAAAGAAGAAAAGTCTTCCAAGCAAGAAAAGAAATGAATAGAAAAATCTTTCATCGATATGCCAAAACTTGTCTTTATAGTTTCAGAATCAGGGTTGAAAATGTTTTGAATCGTTGTATGGAGATCAACATTCATGTCGTTCGTTTTATGGTATTGTTGAGATGTCTCCGTAAATAATTCTATACTGAGTGACTTCACAAAAATTGAAAGTAATAAATTGTCCTGTCCCTCATTCATACCTGTTGATTCCTTCTGGTTAGAAAACTGATGAAATAGAACCTTCAATAAACTTTTCAAAAGTTGTTCCTGAGCAACCGAAGGAGGGTCATTTATTTCAATACTTCCTTGTCCCTCCATAAGAATGTCGTGACTTGTTATTTTCATATTGGTCAACATTTCTACAGGGTAGTTCCTCAACTTTCTTTCAATGGTCTTTTCAAGTATTCCTAGAAATATTGTCATATTTGCATTTGTTGAGTCTCCCACACCACTGGCTGCAAGGTATTTCTGTTCTTCAATTTTTGTTAAATAAGTCTCCACCAATTGTATTACACTAACCCTTAGTTGAACATCAACCATGTAAACCATCTTGGTACGATTTTGGGAGCTTTATATCAATTTATATTGATCTACTGTTTCCTCTATTTAGTTAGCCGCCAAACTAGCTCAACCTAAATTTACTAATCTATAAACAAAACGAAGTACACTAACTTGTCACAATAATAATCTCAATTAAAGTGTTGTAATTACTTTATCCGAGTAATGTTTATAATTGGATGTTTTATTTATTTGTTTGACTGGGTTCAATTTATATTTAGAGAGGATCCAACAGTAAAATAAAATAAATATAAAATTTTGAACTTTTTTTACTATATAAGTATTTAATAAACATAAAATATACATTTTAATGAATAACTACAAATTATCCATAACATTAACATATGCTTGAGAAGCCTTCTTTTTTCTTCTTCTACCGACAGATGCACTCGATATATTTAAAATATCATCAAGACCGTTGGCCTTCTTACCAGTCAATACGGGATTTGGGGTAGGATTACCAGCTGGAGTGGGTGCCGCAGATTGAGGAGTCAAGGTAGGTGCTGACAACGAGGGAGAACTTGGAATTAAAGGTTCACCAGTAAGTGGGTTCTTTGGATGTATTATTGACGATGGAGGTGGCATTGCGTCAGAAGATGGAAGAGCAATACTTTTACGTGGTTCTGTTTTCAAACGGGTGTCCTTTCTCTTAACAATAGGTGGAGGAGCAGCAGATGCTTCTAAAGCTTTCTTGTCCTCTTCTGAAGCATCCTTGTTGACCCAACGTTTCAAGTTATCATCATAGTAAAAGGCATTTTTATGACCCAATTTAGCTTTAACGGCTTTCTTTTCGTTTGGATCTTTCTTCAACCAGCCGAACCATCCAGCTTTATCATCATCATTATCGTTACTTTTCTTATTAGCTTGTTTCTTTTCTGGTTTCTCTTCTTTCTTTTCTTGTTTAGGTTCAATCTTTAAATCGTCCTCTTCGTCGTCGGATTCATCTTCAACAACGTCATTATATTCATAAACTTGATCATTCATCTTCACAGTTGGTACTGCGTTCAAGGTAGAAGATGAAGGTTTGATGATAGGTTCAAATGTGTTATCAGAAACCACTTCTGAAGCTTTAATTGGAGAAAATTTGTTGGTCACAGGCTTTGGATGCATAGCAGATGGAATAATTCTATTTGGATCTCCCAAATCATCACTCATACTGTTAGTTGGAGGTATAATATCTGGTTGTACCCTAGAATTGGTTAAGTCTCCAGAGATTGAATTGTATCCACCGTAGCTATACATATCAAGCTCGTTTATTGGCTCAGTTTGTTCCATAAATGCAGGTGTAGATTGCGTAACTCCAACTGGAAGATAAGCACTTCTTTTTGGTGTTTTCTTAACTGTCTCAACATTTGGAGAATATGGATTAAAGTTGTTGATAGCTTTTGGAGGAGGAGCATATTTGTTAGCCAATTTTGGACTTTCTGGATTGGTTATTCCTAACCCTACTACATCAGATGGAGTATTTTGCTCCACATTTTGATAATTATCAGAAACAGCCAATGGTGATGATTTATCTGAAGTATAGATCTCTTGTTCGGCTGTAGGTTCCATATTAGGAGCAACTAATATTTCCTGTGTTTCAATCTCATTATTATAAGGTTGTCTCAGCTCTTCTGTACTTGGAGCTTCTTCTTCTGATACTAAACTTTCAGAACTAGAGACTAGTTCTTTTTCAATAGTACCATCGTGATCTGGGATTCTCACTTCGCTTTCAACATTATATTTTACATCTTCTGGGGATGCACTGGTTTCTGCAAAAGTAGTTTGTTGTAAACTATCTTTTTCCAAGGTTCCAAGTGCTTGACTTTCTCTTTCTTGTGACCTCTCAGCAATTAAAGTATCGGATTTTAGCGGAGCCTCTTCCAAAGTTGAGAATGCAGCATTTCTTTCAGAAGAAAGAGATCTATTCATCATAGGAGGAGGAGTTACTGCGAGTGGAGGTGGTACATGTGTTGATAGGGTTTCCACTATAGATTCGTTAGTATCAGGAACTGTGCTTGGTTCCGGTTTAGTGATACGAACCGTCTCTTCAAGAGCAGGTTGAGGTTGGCTTACTACAGGTTGAGGTTGGCTTACCACAGGTGGAAGTTGGCTTACCACAGGTGGAAGTTGGTTCACAACAGGTGGTGGTTGACTTACGACAGGTGGTGGTTGACTTACGACAGGTGGTGGTTGACTTACGACAGGTGGTGGTTGGTTCACAACAGATGGAGGTTGGTTCACAGCAGGTGGTGGTTGGTTCACAGCAGGTGGTGGTTGACTTACGACAGGTGGTGGTTGGCTTACGACAGGTGGAGGTGGAATAGCTGCTGGTTCAGGAGCACTCATAGGAACATGAGAAACTGGAGGTACTTCATTAACCACAGGATTTGATTCAACTGGAGCACTGATTGGTGCATATGGGTTATATGGAGACTCAGTACGTGATTCGACCCGAGTAGCTTTAGCCACGTTAGGATGTGAAACATTTAGTGGTTCATTTGTCGACTGATATTTATTAATAGACACACCATCTGTATGTGGATTAGTATTAATAGAAGAAGTTCTTGCCGGATAAATTGGATTATTTGTTAATTTGACTGGTGGTGCCATATTCTTTGAAGGCAAATGCACTGATGGACTAGCCTGATCATAGTGAGACATTATGTCTTTGGTAGTCAATGGTGCAGAAGACGATTGAATTTCTCCTGCGTATAATAATCCACTATCTTTAGGTTCATAGAAAGAACGACTTGTTCTCAAAGTGTGAGGTGTAAAAGGTTGTGCTTGTGTTAGATCAGCTACAGATGAATTATTCGATGAGGTAGGAGTATAATTTTCAAATACCTTTTTATGAGGGGATTTTTCAGTTGTACCATCATCACCTCCAATATATTTATTGAAGGATTTATCTAGTTGACCCCAAACACTACTTAATTTCGGCTTAGCCAGCCAGCCAGTACTTGTATCAGAAATGCGGGTTGTCAATTCATCCAATCTATCTGCTAAATTTAATGCAATAATATCTCTCTTATGCATAGTTTTCAACTTAGAACCAATAAAGTCTGCATACTTAGTTGCTTGAGTTGACAGTCCCTGTTCTTGTAAGCAGAAGCCATGGAAAAGTTTTTGTGGTAACAATGTAGAATACTCAATCGGTTTTGAATCAGACAAGGTAAAACTGTGTTCATAAAGCTCAGACCATAACATACTCTCTACAGACTTTGGATTACCGATGTATTGGAATTTAACATCAGAATCGTTTACTATAGGATAATTGGATAGAGGGACATTTGCTATCATAAATAAAACTGTTGCTTGTAATACTTGCTCCTTATGCCATAAAAATATACCAAATTCTAACAAAAATTCGATAATAACTACTGGTATTTTAACCTCACAACTCTCTTCTGTCACGTTGATCAATATAGCAGCTACAATCACATTCCAATTATCAATGGCCCACTTACTTTCAGCATCATTACTGTAAAATCTATGAATGGCCATTTTCGAATTACCTACAAAAGCTTGGAAGATTAAGGATAATAGATTTGCCCAGATATGTTGCCCATCTGTATCAACACTTAATTCTTGAGTTAAATATTGATGAACAATGTTTGACCACTTATCCTTGCCTACTAAACTACCAATCAATAATGCCATGGAATAATCATGATGATCAATAGCAATCTTTAATGCACCATCATGATCACCAGCTTGCAATGAAGCTAATACTCTCATCTGAATGGCTGCATCAAGTCTGTACGCATTAGGTATCATCTGAGGTTTTGCTATTGGTTGAGACAAATAAACAGATAACTCATCAGTGTTGTAAAGAAGTTCTGAAATATCCTTTAGAGTTTGATTTTCAGAATACTTAGATTTTAATAGAGACCAGATAACTGTTTCTGTCGAGGACTCGTCTCCTTGTAGTCCTTCAATTGTAGTAGTTAACCATTTTTCAACATCCTTCTTTTTATTTTTAGATGTCAATGGACCTGGGAAAGATTTGAGTAGCGGATTTTGCTTTACTATAAAATCGTAATGAACAACATTCAAGTTGCTTATAGTAGATGTACCTCCAGGGTAACCATTAGAGTCTGGTAAACCATAAACAATTTTATTCGAGGCATTCCAATGGAAAATGGGATATTGGCGTGAGAGTAGAACTTGATTATCTAAAGTAGAAACAGGATGTGATGTCTGTGTCATTCTAGATGGCTTCTTTCTCTGAGGAGGTAAATAGCCACTGTTCATAGGTGTAGCGTGTGTAGGCATAGGACCAGTACCTAATGGATATCCAACTGGAGGTTGTTGTTGTTGTACTTCAGGAATATTAGGTATCGGTAATTGTTGCTGTTGAGGTTGAGGTTGAGGTTGAAGTTGTTGTTGAGGTTGGTACTGTTGTTGAGAGGTTGGAGCATACCTAGAATTTTCCACTGCACTTGGAACATAAATACTTGACTTCTTTCTTCCATGACCCCTAGTAGCATTTAGATTTTGCATACCTGAAGGTGGTATACCTACCGGAGATACAACATTTGCTGGCGCAGTAGGAGAAACTATACCAACTGGTCCTCTGCTAAAGGTCGTATTCAAAGCAGGCATATTGCTATTCATACCTGGCACATTTGGTAATGGAACATTTGGACCTTGTGGAGGAGCATTAAATTGTTGGACATTAGTCATTGGAAGTTGAGGCTGAGCAACAGGCATATATTGGTTCGCATACCCATTTGAAGAAGCACTTGCTGCTGATATATTACTCATAGCTCTAGCTCTAGGCACAGGAACATTATTAGTAGGTGGATACTGACTACCTGGGGTCATAGGAGTAGCGTTCGTATTAGGTTGATACTTTGAGTTCACAGGAGGGTTGCTAAAAGTGGGTGGAAATGGCACATTATTATTAATATTTGCTGGAACTGTTTGCTGTAGTAAGTTGACGTTAGGTTGAACAATTCCAACAGGGACTTGGCTACTTGCAGGATACATATTTTGCTGATTAGATTGCACTGCAGATGCATATGGGTTTACTGGAAGAGGAGGAGGCGCAACAACACCGTTCTGCTGACTTTTTGGTGGAAATACATTGGCCGACGATTGCTTAGGAGTCTTTATAGGAATTCTAGGGGTCGAAGCCATCTGTGGAGTTGGAACACCTACAGGCTTAGCATGAACTGGTTTAGTTTTAGATATTAAATCCATTGGGAAATCGTACGCGTCTGATTTCTTTTTCTCTTCCACTAATTTTTTAATGGCAATCTCTTCCTGAGGTGCCATAGTTGTACCATTTGCTACTTGTGGGGTAGAAACAAAAGGAACCTGGGCATTAGATGCTTGATTGGACAAACTTCTTAGCTGTTGAGGAAGAACAATACCAACGTTATTACTTTGCTGTTGAATATTTTGATACCCTAATTGTTGCGGTTCTGAACTAGTCATTGGAACGTATTTGGATACTGGCTTGTTAGCAACGGGAGCTTGTGGTTGTTGAATAATTTCTTCTTGTGGTGCACTCTCTTCGAGTAACTCATCTTCTGATTCTAAGAAACTATCTTGGTCGTCATCAAGTAAATCATCATCATCTTGAAGGAATGAAAATTTCTTGGTTGGATTACTTTCCGCAATAGTCTCTTCTTTCAAAACATCATTTGCTTCCGTTTCAGTGGCCCACGGTACGTCTTCACTATTATCTTGTTCGTCAAATAAAGTTGATGGGTCATGTGTATTTTCTTGATCACCCAGGGAGGTTGCTTCTTGTGGAGCATGACTAGTCTGTGGTTCCTGGTGAGCTATTTCATTAATATCATTAGATTCATTAACTGGTGGATTGACAATCTCTTCTGAAATTGCAGTATCATTTTGTTCCCATGGTAATGGTTCATTAGAATTTTCATCATTCTTAAAAAGATCATCAGATTCATTAACTGGTGGAGTGATAATCTCTTCTGGAATTGACGTATCGTTTTGTTCCCAAGGTAATGGTTCACTAGTTTGTTCATCATTGCGGAAAAGATCATCAGATTCATTAACTGGTGCAGTAACAATCTCTTCTGGAACTGTTGTATCAGTTTGTTCCCAAGGTAATGGTTCATTATCGTGTTCATTTTCGAAAAGATCATTGTGAGAATCGACTTCACCTATTTTAACATCTTCATTAATAACTTGAGATTCGGATTCATTAGTACCTGTGGCTGGTTCCTCCGTTTCAACATGTAACGGATCTGGTTGATTTGTTTCTGTAGTGTTTTGTGAATATTCAAATGAGTCATTGACCTGAGCTTGAGGAAGAAACTCTTCAGTATTTTCTGGAAATAAATCTGCGGGTTCATCAGGATTCTCTAAAGCTTCTTGGTTGAAGTTTTCATCCTTTGAATATTCTTGTTCATCTTCTACAAACTGTTGTTCTAATTGATCTTGAGAAACTACATCTTCCTCTGGTACATATGATTGTTCTTCTAGTACGGATTGTTGTTCCAATGGTTGTTTTGGTAATTCCTCTTGTACAATTGGTTGTTCTTCTAGTACAGGTTCTTGTTCAAATTGTTCTTCAGGTAATTCCTCTTGTGAAATTGGTTCTTCCAGTAAAGGTTGTTGTTCCAATGGTTCTTCAGGTAACTCCTCTTGTGGTAGTTCCTGTTGTAGCAATTCCTCTTGTACAGGTTGTTGTTCGAAATGTTCTTGAAGTGATTCCTGTTGTGGTAATTCCTCTTGAACAACTGGTTGTAGTTCTGGTAACGCCTCTTCTGGTAACTCCTCTTGTACAATTGGTTGTTCTTCTGGTACATATTCTTGAAGTGATTCCTCTTGCGGTAATTCCTCTTGAACAATTGGTTCTTCTTCTTGTAAAAGTTGTTGTTCAGATTGCTCTTGAGGTAACTCCTCTTGTGGTAACTCCTCTTGTACAACTGGTTGTTCTTCTAATACAGTTTCCTGTTCCAATGGTTCTTGAGGTAATACTGGTTCAATTTGTTCCTCTTGTACAAATTGTTCCCCTTGATCTTCAGATAACGAAGACTCCACAACATTTGCTTCATCTTGCACCAATTCTGGTTCTTCCAAGGCAGTTACACCAGGATTAGTTTCCCCTAAAGTATTCAATTCTACGTTTCCTTCCACTGAACTTTCAATGACAGGTTCTACCACTTGAGACGACTCCTCTGTCCCCTCTGGCAACACCAATTCAGCCTGGCCCTCTTCACTGACCAAAGACGAGTCAATGGCGTCCGTAGAAGTCACAGAAACTTCTTCATTGGGCGTCTCTGCGGCATTTCTCAAAGCCGCCTTCTTCTCCTTCAATTTTTGCTTCTTCTTCTGGTTTCTCTTTCTGTTACTCTCTTTTGTCATACTTACAGGTTCCAAAAAGGGCAATAACGAGTTGAAAGAAGCACTTGTCTCTTACTTATACAGTGTTTAATTCAAAACAAACACTCTTATTCGCAAGATTTTGACACCGTTTAAATTAAATCAACAAAATATCCAAAACATCACTTTGCACGTGTTTCCCATATAAATTAATGGGTGAAAAATTTACAGATGAGGTGCCAGACAGTTAATCAACTCAGTAAAGCAAATCAATATATCAAATGGGTCGTCGTGGTAAAGGTCCCAAGAGTAGCACTACTAAGAATCTGGCACCGGAGAAGGAACGGTTCGTGCAATGTTGTGGTGACGTTTCGTTGGAGTTGACGAACTCGCTGACGTCTACTTCTGGACGTGAGATTAATTTGAATGGGTTGATCATCAAATACTCAAAGAAGTACAAGTTGAAACAACAACCTAAATTGACAGACATTATTAATTCGATTCCAGATCAATACAAGAAATATTTACTGCCCAAATTGAAGGCCAAACCAGTGAGAACTGCATCAGGGATCGCTGTGGTCGCTGTGATGTGTAAACCACATCGTTGTCCTCACATTGCATACACTGGTAATATCTGTGTGTATTGTCCTGGTGGGCCCGATTCAGATTTTGAATACTCTACACAATCATACACTGGTTACGAACCTACATCGATGCGTGCCATTCGTGCACGTTACGATCCTTACGAACAAGCTCGTGGACGTGTGGAACAATTGAAACAATTGGGTCATTCCATTGATAAAGTGGAATACGTGGTCATGGGGGGGACCTTCATGTCTTTGCCCACGGATTATCGTGAAGGATTTATCACTCAATTACATAATGCCTTGTCTGGGTTTAACGGTACAGATTTGGATGAAGCCATTCGTTACTCTCAACAGAGTTTAACGAAATGTGTGGGTATTACCATTGAAACTAGACCAGATTATTGTACTGAACCACATTTAGATGATATGTTAAGATACGGTTGTACTCGTTTAGAGATTGGTGTTCAATCATTATATGAAGATGTGGCTCGTGATACTAATAGAGGTCACACTGTTAAATCTGTAGCACACACATTTGCAGTGGCTAAAGATGCTGGTTATAAAGTGGTCTCCCACATGATGCCCGATTTACCTAATGTGGGGATGGAAAGAGACATTGAACAATTTAAAGAATATTTTGAAAATCCAGATTTTAGAACTGATGGGTTGAAAATATATCCAACTTTAGTTATTCGTGGTACTGGTCTTTATGAACTTTGGAAAACAGGCAGATATAAATCTTATAATTCTAATGCATTAGTGGATTTAGTGGCACGTATCTTAGCTTTAGTGCCTCCTTGGACCAGAATTTATCGTGTGCAAAGAGATATTCCAATGCCATTGGTGACATCAGGTGTGGATAATGGTAATTTAAGAGAATTGGCTTTGGCTAGAATGAAAGATTTTGGTACCAGTTGTAGAGATGTTCGTACTAGAGAAGTGGGTATTCAAGAAGTTCATAATAAAGTATCACCAGATCAAGTGGAATTAATTAGAAGAGATTATTATGCTAATGGTGGTTGGGAAACTTTCTTGTCTTATGAAGATCCAAAGAAAGATATTTTAATTGGGTTATTACGTTTAAGAAAATGTTCCAAGAAATACACTTATCGTAAAGAATTCACATCACAACGTACTTCTATTGTCAGAGAATTACACGTGTACGGGTCTGTGGTTCCCTTACACTCTAGAGATCCACGTAAATTCCAACATCAAGGGTTTGGTACATTACTTATGGAAGAGGCAGAAAGAATTGCTCGTGAAGAACATGGATCTGAAAAAATATCTGTCATCTCTGGTGTGGGTGTGAGAAATTATTATGCTAAATTAGGTTACGAATTAGATGGTCCATACATGTCAAAGCAAATTGTGTAAAAAAAAAAAGATTGCATGTTTTGATAAATAAGTATATATATATGTTTTTAATTTTTTTTTTTAATTTATTGGATCTGTTTCATACTTGCCCCAAAATTGTAAAGAATAATTTGTTGTAATGGGTAAATCTTCTTTAATCAATTCAGGTAACCAACCCCATCTCCAAATGAATAAAAATTCATCGTCTCTTTTCAAAGTCAATACTCTTAAATATTGTAAGAATACAATGTATGTGTATACACCCATCCCCGTGAGTAAATGCCACCAACCGTGTAGTTCAAACAGTACACCCAGGGGCAACAAAAGATATTTTCTTCTCACATAGATGAAGAAGGGGCAAAAATTTTGATCTAATTGCCAAAATATAAACCCTGTACCAAATAGGACAATACCTAGTCCCATGGTAGTGTACAAATTACGTTTCATTAAATGGTTTGCAGGTAATTCTGGCATGTAATATGCAAATGAACTAGATATGGCCACTACAAGTAATGTGACCAACCCGTATAATAATTGGAATAATACCACAACACGGTATTTGATATATACGTATGTCAACGCTGTGACAAAAGTAGTGATACCAATCCAAATGGTCCATTGTCTTCTGCTGGACACTTTATTCTTATAGTACCGGAACGTAGTCCAATCGAATTCACAAAACACTGACCATGCTGGGATACACGTGGCATACAACATGGGCAATTCATCTAACAATTGGAACCTATATTTCAAAGTCATATGGAACAACCATGATCCCACGCCAACAAGGGCGAAACCGGCCCCGACGTACAAGAACCGGGATTCCAACCCATTACGCCAAGCGCAATACGTCGAATACAATGCTGTGACCAAGAACATCGAGTTGGTCAAAGTGTTGGACCATTCTGCAATATAAGGGGACACGACATAATTCTCTTCACACCAGTCAATAATAGCAGTTGTCTTGCCCCAATAACCTCTCTCCGGTGGAACAGGGTAAGGCCAAACAAAACGTGTCATCTATAAGCTCTTGATTTGGTTTATGTTGAAACTGTGGAGACAATACTCACTAACCTCATCTATTTATATTAAAGATAATAAAAGAGGAGCAGCAAAAACTCCGGATTATTTAGTTATTTGAGGGTAACCCAGTCATGTGACCTGGCCGGATGACAGTAATTAACAAGTGTGTTCAGAGTGTCCCCACAATGCTCAAGAAGTGGTGGCACCGCCCTGGGCCATTTACAATGGAGTATACACTACTATTACACTACAAACAGGCCAATTACTGACGCCGGAATGCGCCGCGCCGTCGAAAACGACAGGAATTTGCAACATTTTCTTATTTATTTATTTATTTATTTATTAATTCCTTATATGTTATTTTTAGAAACTCCCGGGCATCACAAGGGATCCAAGAGTAAAACCACCATGGGTAGACGTAAGATCGAGATCGAGCCGCTGGCCAACGAGAGAAACCGTACTGTGACATTCATCAAGCGTAAAGCTGGTCTGTTCAAGAAAGCACACGAATTGGCTGTGTTATGCCAAGTGGACGTGGCAGTGTTGATTTTGGGCAACAAGAACACGTTCTATGAGTTTTCATCAGTGGACACGAATGATCTGTTGGACCACTACAAGAATGACAAGAGTCTGGTGCATGAAAGGAAGGATCCTTCCAGTTATGGACCTTATGAGAAGAAAAAATTCGTATCAGTGAGCAACACATCACAGACAAATACCTTCAGGCAACAAGTGCCCATGCGTCCGAAGCAACAACAAAAGGGCGAAGAACCAGGCGAGGCAGAAGAACATGAGTACTCCACTGAAGAGGATTCTCACGATGATGAAGACGAGGAGGACAAACCTGTAGTGAAGAGACTTAAGAGATCGCGTGATGAGTCTCTACAGGATCGTGTACAAAATCAATTTAATACTTTGAAGAAAGAAGATATACAACATGTGGTACCTAAAGTGAGACCTAAATTATCAATGAGACCTGTACTAAGAGTACAAATCCCTAATAATAATGTGGTTAGTAACACTGCCATCCACAGTGAACCTTCATCAGCATCTCCAAACGTGTACGGTAACACATCACCACAATTCCATAAGAAACAATCTACACAGAGTCCCAAGAATGGTACTCCTACATCAGCAACGGGGCCCTTGACCATGGTCAAATCAGAAAATGGTAAGACTTCATTGAGATTACCGGGCACAGCAGCTTCAGGGACATTTTCATTTACAAATGGATTACCACCTTTACTGTCTGCCACACAGGCTATGCCACCGTACATTGCTACACCTTTACAAAGTTCATCTAATTTCCATACACAAACTATACAAACACCGGCAACCAAATCATCATTAAACGTGCAACAACAAAGGTACAACCAACAACAGACAAATTCCTCGTCTTCTGGCGGGAAATTATCATCACCTACAAATCCCCCACCTATCAACACCACACAACCTACATCCACCACGGGGCCTGCAACAGGTTCACTGCCGTCGAAATTTGCCAATGATTTAATGATCCCATCACCAAGTGGGTCCATGTCCATGTTCCAAGATTGGAATTTCGGCCCGACCAGTGCATCGGCCAATGGCAGGTTCATGACAGTGACCAATAACATGAATGCACATAATACCAATTCTTCCACTAACAATACAAATAACACCACAGCGACGACGGGCACGACATCCACAAGCGTGTACGACCCGACAAACGGCAACACGGGACTGACACCCTATATAAACGTCGGCCAAACGCCCTTGAGCACGCGGTTCTTCAATTTCACCAGCGATATAAGTTCGCCCGCCAAGAATCCCAAAGAGGATCCACAATAATACGTATAGTATATAAACATTACATAAGCGGTGTTTCAGCCGTGCGGGAAAATTAATTATTTAAAAAAGTGACTGTTTTCAATCTGGACACCGCGTCCTTTTATTTTTTTTGAAAAATTATTTTTTGTTTTTTGCGTCGTTGAAAAATTCCGCTGGGCGGAGAGGATTAGGCTCGGTTCTGTCTGGCGCTAGGCCGGGCGCGTCCCATCTAGGCAGGGGGACCGTGTCCGCGCGGGCTCACTTCCGTAGGCTGGAGCGAGCCCGGGCCCGGGTGGGAACAAACTGCATACCCTGAACCCACTAACCAAAGATTATAACGAACTCAATGTATTAAACAAGAGACAGCTAAAGTAACCGTATATTGTAATCTTCATAAGAAAAGTTAATCCGTGAACACATATAATGAAGTTAAACATTGCTTATCCAGTTAACGGTTCCCAAAAGACCGTGGAAATTGATGATGAACACAGAGTTCGTGTCTTTTACGACAAGAGAATCGGTCAAGAAGTTGATGGTGAATCTGTTGGTGACGAATTCAAAGGTTACGTCTTCAAGATCTCCGGTGGTAACGACAAACAAGGTTTCCCAATGAAGCAAGGTGTTTTGTTGCCAACTAGAGTCAAGTTGTTATTGGCCAAGGGTACTTCTTGTTACAGACCAAGAAGAAACGGTGAAAGAAAGAGAAAGTCCGTTAGAGGTGCCATTGTTGGTCCAGATCTAGCTGTCTTATCTTTGGTCATCGTTAAGAAGGGTGAACAAGAATTAGAAGGTGTCACCGACACCACTGTCCCAAAGAGATTAGGTCCAAAGAGAGCTAACAACATCAGAAAATTCTTCGGTTTATCTAAGGAAGATGATGTCCGTGACTTCGTTGTTAGAAGAGAAGTTACCAAGGGTGAAAAGACTTACACTAAGGCTCCAAAGATCCAAAGATTGGTCACTCCACAAAGATTACAAAGAAAGAGATACCAAAAGGCTTTGAAGGTTAAGAACGCTCAAGCTCAAAGAGAAGCTGCTGCTGAATACGCTCAATTATTGGCTAAGAGATTATCTGAAAAGAAATCTGAAAAGGCTGAAGAAAGAAAGAGAAGAGCTTCCTCTTTGAAAGCTTAAATTATAGACACAAACTTCGCATAATTTTAGTCAACATCTATATCTCTATCTCATTCACAATAACAAAATTAAAAACAACAAATCCATATATATAATAATAATGATATATATTTAACAATAGTTTAACAAAAGTAAAATATTAAGAAATGGTTTTTTTGAATATCTGTACTAATGACTATGTCACATACATAAGAAAGTTATTAAATGTCTGTATATACTATACAAAATTACCTTAAAGTAACTAATTCTTCAGCACTGGTTGGATGAATGGCTACACAATTATCGAAATCGGCCTTTGTGGCACCCATCTTAATGGCCACACCAAACCCTTGTAAGATTTCAGCTGATGAATCACCCACAATGTGTAACCCAACAACTTTCTCCTCTGGACCAGCAACAATTAATTTATATCTTGTTGGTGATTTTTCAGTTAACATAGCGTAATACATGGCTGTGAACTTGGTGTTGTACACTTTAATGTTATCTTTACCGTATTTGGCCACGGCTTGATCTTCAGTTAACCCAATGGACCCAGCTTCTGGATGAGAGAACACTACACTTGGTACATTAGTGTAATCCAATTTATCGTTCTTGTATTGTTCAGGACCAAATAATCTGTTAGACAATTTTCTACCAGCGGCAATAGCCACGGGAGTCAATTCCACTTGACCGACCACATCACCTAAGGAATAAATGTTAGGAACGTTAGTGTTTTGATATTCATCAACAATAATTTGTTCATGATCATTTAATTTAACACCAACGTTCTCTAAACCGATACCCAACAGGGATCTACGACCAATGGTCCAAATTAATTCATCAACATCTTCAATGATCTCTTCACCGTTTAATTCCACTGTCAATTTTTTAGTTTGTGAATCTTTAACGACTTTAGTCACTTGAGACAATTTGTGAACGTTAATACCTTGTTCCACGTAATGATCAGTGATCGTGTGTTGAATAGATTCATCGAATTTTCTCAACACGGTTTCACCTCTAATGACCAAATGAGCATCGGTGCCCAAACCATGGAACACACCAGCTAATTCAATACCAATGTAACCAGCCCCCACGACGACAACTTTCTTAGGTTGTTTGTCCAATTGGAAGAACCCATCAGAACTGATCCCATGTTCAAAACCTGGGATCTTGTCAGGGAACACAGCATGACCACCTGTAGCAATCAAAATCTTGTCACCAGAGTACACTTCGGTAGTGTTATCATGTTTCAACACTTCCACATTACCTTCTTTATTGAATTTAGCCCAACCGAATGCAATATCAACACCTTCCTTGGTCAAATTTCTCTCATAGATACCATTCAATCTGTGTACATAGGCATCTCTCTTTTCCTTAAATTGTTCCCAATTGAATGTCAAATGAGACTTGTCCAAGGGTAAATCCTGGAAAAGACCGTACTCGTTAGCGTGTTGTAATCTAGTGGCCAAATCTGATGCGTACCACATAACTTTCTTGGGGACACACCCCACATTCACACAAGTACCCCCCAATGCTTTCCCCTCGATAAGTAATGTCTTGGCCCCGTAGGAAGCGGCTCTTCTGGAAGATGCCACACCACCGGACCCACCACCGATGACAATGTAGTCGTAATGTTTCTTTACAATTGGTACCATTATTTTTTTGATCTGGTTCATTACACACCTTATAAATTCAACAGGATTAAAATTATATTGTTTTTCCTCCTATATATATATTAGCGAAGGTTAAATAATATTACGTAAAAAATAAATAGGTTTATGCTGACAAACATTTGTTTGTGTTCGTGATATTTGACTCTTCATCGAGTGTGGATTCTTGCATGAATGAATGTACACTACTGCTGTCTTCAGTCGAGCACACTTCGTTTGTAATGGGTAATTCTGGTGGTTGTAATGCGGTGTACATTCTCTTACCGTACAGTATGCATGTGTTAATGAAACAGAAAGTGGACCAAAGTATACATACAATGGCATATATGGTACCTACAATTCTGAATGCACCTAGTGGGACAAATTTATTGTATTGTGTAAATATTTCGTTAGAACCCAAAGACATGGTACCCATGGGGAAAGTAGCACCCCAAAATCCCATATGGAACTTGTACCATGGCGTGTTAGTATTCTTGTCCTTCTTGTTACAGTATGAGAATGTGCCAATAAGTGATATTATTGTAAAGAAATATCCCATTGCTAGCAGTGCCATTGCTAGCAATAAACCTATCACTTTAAATGACCAAGGGACTGTTAATTGTAATATTTGTTCTTGTATAGTGGTTGGCGTATAGTATTTTTCTGTGTACAACCTTATATCGTCTGTTAGTAAGAGAATTCCAAATGAACCTTGCCCCAGGGGACCTAAAACCAAAAACAGTGTAAATACTTGTGACATGGGTGGGATCTTAAACACGTACAATGACCAGAAATATATGGTGATCAAAATAAACACGAATATGACAGCGTGCAACCATACCAAGGCGGTTATCACTAGTGTCAACAACTGTATGTTTCTGTTGAAAACCGTAGCAAACAATTCAGTCATTGTGAAGATGGACGCACTGGAAGTGGCCACGATCAAGGGTACCACAGCTAACAACAGGACACTTTTCAAATGTTCTGCAGCCATTTTCTCGTACTTGCGACCCCATTGGCCCAAACCGTCTTGGAAGTAGTAATTCTGCCAAATGATAAAAGTGATCCCCCAGGCAGTGAATATTGCGACAGTCAAGTCGTACCACCACAGGGCATACACTAAGATCATCAACCTACGAGCAGTGGCCGGGGACGCCGAGTTTTCCGCCAGCGAATGCAAATAGTTGATAAGGGTCACTAGACCCATCGGGTAAGTGCCCCAAAACACATTATGTGTCAAATTCTTGCAGTACTTGTTGAAATACTGCTTAGCAGAGTGAGTACGAATGTACCACCATAAATGTATGAGAGCCCACAATTGCAATGTAATAAAACTCAACGATGCCACTGCAAACATCACGTACGAGCAAACTCGCAGACCTTGTAACGGATAAGGGAAACTGTACAGCAAGTCAGACGCAATGCCCGTGCCCATGACGACGATGAACAGGAACGGTTGAAACGCCCCGACCGCGCGGGAAAGATGTCCACGCCCTTCAAATTGCTCCATTGTATTGTTGTTCTGCCCTGTTTTCTCTTGCTCATCTCCCTTAACTGTTGTCTCTTATATATGGTGTCAGATGTTTCGCGCAGACTATCAAAACGTGGGTGTGACAAAGTGGGGCACAGAAAGGGCCGTAGGGAAAGGGTGGGGGTGTATCTGTCTCGAGATCTGAGTGGTCTGCTACCGTATATCGAGGACAGACAGCGGGTGTACACTGTCGACACCAATTTCACTCTTCATGGGTGTGCATCTGGTGTAGTATATCCATATTGGAGAATTTTTTCAGTTAGTTTTAGTCGCATTTCCTCTTACTGATAAGGAGTCAACACGTCTGTTTGTGTTGGGCTTGTCATTATTCTCCATTTGAGTAAGTTTAGAGCCCCTTCTGAATACTTTATTTGACTTCATCCCATTCTCTTATCAGGGCACCTGGTAAGCTCTGAATCTAGTGGTATAAGCATGTTCTCTCCCCTAGGACGTCCAATTTTCGCAGAATGCGTTATGGAAGTACTTTAGAATGCATTGCTCAGTCGAGTATGTCATTTGTACAAGAACCTTAAGAAAGGAGTGGTATGATTTCAGAGTTTAAGTGTGTCGGTTCTTCAAGTCTTGTGTCGCGTCACTGAACCGTTGAAACATGTTTACAAGTAATGTCGATGTTGTACTCAACGATTGCCTTTGACGTATCTCTAATTAATATCATGATAGTTTTGTTGGTTCCCCAGTGGTGAAAAATCAATAATACAATGTTAAAGCAGAGAAGTACTCAGCACGAAACTGTGCTTTCAGTATCATTGATTCGTATTTCTATATTTCAGAGAAGGTGGTTTAATCGCTGTGATATAGTGCTCACACATTGAAACTTGCTAGTTCAAGTTGTGAAGTAACCATAAATATGTAATCATTGATTGTTATTGACAATTCCCCCAAGGGAACCACAAGATATATATTTATATACTTTTAACAGTATACAATTATGTTTGGGTAATTTTTGCCTTGTGCATTTTATATATTTGTGTTTGGGAAAGTGTAACAAACCACTCACTAGTGTGACAACAGTGCAATATTACCACACTACGATACACTACAATACAGTGATACAGTAATACAGTAATACAGTAATACTATATTGTATTATACTATATTAAAAGTCACCCCGCACGAAAACAGGTTAAACTTTCAACCTTTTTTAACCAAGAAATAACTAGTACAAATGTGACAACTCATACAGTGGAAGACGACACTGACACACCCCAAGATGAACCCACAGAGCCCATTGGAAGTGGCCAAATTGTTGCGCCACCACAAGTCTTTGAAACAACGTAAAGGGCTGTACAATAACGGTACAGCTGATTTCTTCCGTTACAAAAGATTCATTAGAGCATTGCATTCACCACAATACGCCAAGAAATCAACAAATCAACCTGATTTGTTCCCCACCGTGAATGCCACCAAGGGCACGGACGATGAAGCCGCTAGACAAGTGTTTATCTCACTGATCAGTGCACAATTGATCCTACCAGTGATCAAATTACATAACAATGAATGCAAACAACACGATTTGAAACCAAATAAAGATCATCCAACGTTGATCTTAACACAAAAGGCTGTCTTGCAACCAGATGTGTATTTTATTTGGAATTTTAACCCTAAATCGTGGACAGACTACGCCACTGTGGTAGGGATCATTGCTGCTATGTTGACACTAGTATGTTACCCATTATGGCCAAGATCAATGAGACGTGGATCCTATTACGTGTCCTTAGGTGCCCTATGGATTCTATGTGGGTTCTTTGCCATTGCCATTGTAAGATTAATTATTGCTACAATCTCCATGCCATTTGTTAAGAATGGTGCATTTTGGTTATTCCCTAATTTCTTCGAAGATTGTGGTGTCTTAGAGAGTTTCAAACCATTGTACGGTTGGGGTGATGTGGACACTTACTCTTACCAAAAGAAATTGAAGAAAACAAAGAGGAAACAAGATAAGAAGAAGAAATTGGCCGCTGCTGCTGAGAAATCGAAAACACCTGTATTGGAAGACGTTGAAGAATAAGTATATTATATATAGTTTATATTGTTAAACACCATTTTCACCTCTACTAGTAGTCCATTCGACGGACCCACTTTGCCTACCGCCTGTACTAGTACCTGCACTTTCACTACGTCCACTTTCAAACCTGTCATTTTCGTCCTGGATGAACAACTTGTACAACTCATCATCACCTAACCGGCTCCGTAATTGTCTTGTCAATATGGCACATAACCATTGTAAATCCCCTTGACCAATCTTGTCTCGAGGTAATGCGTGTGCCAATATATATTTATCACTGACATCAAAAACACCATCAGAACCATACGCTATACAATAAGACATGGCTTTCCCCCAATTCTTAGCATAAATCCAAGGTTCATCAAATGATTGTTCACAACTGTCCACATGAACCCATCGACGCAAATACACTGAATAATATTCACACCAAACGTGATCTTCTAAATTAATCACATATCGTGCTTGCAACCCAAACGATTTTAAAATTAGTGTAAAGACATTACACCATTCACCACAACGACCTGTCTTCGTTTGCAACAATTTAATTGGGTCACCGTACCGAGGGAATCTAGTCTCGTTTCCACATTGGTCACAACGCCAAATCTCGACATTACCACAAGCGTAGCGAGCCTCTTCACTAGTTGGTGCACTACCCCTAACACACTGTTGATGATCAGACACACCACATGTCTGGCAAACAGGTTTATCACACCATGTGAAGAAATCATTCTTGAAATAACGTAATAATTCTTTCACCAAGTTATCACTGTATTGATCTGGATCTTGCAATTGCATCTTATCCACATTACCATATATCGTATCCAAATCTAACGTCTCCAACACAATGGAATGCCATTGTGGGTTATCGTACATGTGACATAGCTTTCTCGATTGATTGACAATGTCTCGAGCCAAAGAGTTACTTGAGATCAATTGACGTAATCGTTTACCATTTTCATTGCTGGCTCCTCGTTTAAATAAAGATACAATCAACTGTTTGTACTTGTGCAAAAACATCTTTGCAGTAGTGTCGTACACATTCTTATCAGTAGTTTCAGTGCTCATCACTAACCTTTCCCCTCTTTACACATTATTAAGAATATTTTTCATTTTTCATTATACACTTTTTATTTACAAGTTCATATCAATGACAAAACATTTCTGTTTACCGACACGTAACATCAGGATACGACCACCAATCAAGTACTGGTCCCAATTGGTAACGTCACTCACTTTCACACGATCCACACCTAAATACACAGAACCTTGTTGCAATTTCCTACGGGCATCCGAGCGTGAACATGACAGTAATTGCATTAACAATTGGGTTAATGATACATCTCTCTTGGCACTATGTAAAATCCCTGCTTTGTTGAATAACCGGATCAACACATCTACCTGCGGCATGGGACCCTTGTCGAATATTATATCTGACACCATTTGTGCATCCTTTGCTTCATCCACACCATAAATCAATTCTACCACTTCATGTGCCAGAATCCCTTGAGCATATCTCTTGGCTGGTGATTTCTCATGTTGAGCCACAACAGAGTCAATTTGCTCGAGGGGCAACAACGTAAATATCTTTAAAAATTTCTCCACATCCTCATCTGTAGTGTTGTAGAAAAATTGGAATATTTCATAAACTGTATTCATTTTGGGATCAATGAAAATAGCATTACCAGCACTCTTACCAAATTTCGCACCGTTAGAAGTCGTCAATAAGGGTACCGTGATGGCAAACGGTGGGTTCTCCTTAACCACAGCGGCATCTTGAGCTCTTTGAATTAAATCAATCCCAGCAGTGATGTTCCCCCATTGATCATTACCACCAACTTGAATAGTAGTACCATGTTCTTTATAAAGATGGTAAAAATCGTAAGCTTGTAGAATTTGATAAGTAAATTCATTGAAACCAAGCCCACCGGTAGACGACAGCCGTGATGTGACACTGTCTCGAGATAACATCGATTGCACTCTAATGTGTCTACCATAAGTGGCCAAGAAATCCAACATGTTAACTTGAGACCACCATTCTAAATTATTCTTCAAAGAATACTTACCAGCTGGTGGTACCTCTGTGCTACCACCATTTTTCCTTGTATAGTATTCTCTACCGTTTTGGAAGAAGTTTTGCAATTGTGCACTGATTTGTGAAACATTATTCAATCTATTCTTCTCATCTATCAGATTTCTTTCAGTGGTTCGACCACTGGGATCCCCCACTTTCCCCGTAGCACCTCCGACAACATTAATAACGTCATGACCCCTCACATGGAAGTTCAATAACAACATCATGGGTACTAAATTACCCAAATGGACCGATTGCGCCGTGGGGTCCACCCCGCAATATAATTTCAACTTCTTACCTGATTGTAACTGTTCTAATAAACGAGGTTCCGGCGATGAGACTTGTGAGATCAATCCTCGTGCACGACATTCACTGACCACATCCTTCGTATACCTTCGATACCCGATTCGTAACCATTTCATCTTTGCCTTTTTAGCATATATAATAAGCTCAAATAAGGAATTAAAGATCTTTAAATTTTCCAGATTAAAGGATATGTACAAACATAGTAGAAGTAAGTAATGTTGAGAACCACTGCGGTACGTTCAGCAAGAACTTTGCAATGGCATGCACGCATGTGGCAGAGTACAAGACCCACGATCACCAAATTGGAAGATTTGAATAAAGTGGAATCGTTGGAAGACGTGGACCCTGAGATCCTTAAACAATTGATCGAACAAAGGACTAGTGAATTGAATGTGAAGAACGAATTGGATATGTTGAAACAGTTTGCTCAAGAGGAGAAAACCGTCAGGGATCAGTCATTGAAACGGTTTGTTAGACCTGCATGGGTCGTGTTCCTGATGAGTTCATCAGTATATATGACTTGGCAATTGGTATGGTGGAAGCAAGAGTACGATCAAAGAGAGAAGCAATTGGCACAACAGGTGGAATCCTTAGAACAACAATTGGCATTGGCTATAGCACAAAATGAAAGACCATGGTATAAACGTTGGTTTTGGTAATATATAATAAGTACGTAATAATAATATATTCTTTTACATGAAAGTACTGGTACTGGTCAAGACACATTTACCTGATGACTGTGGTAAAGTATATACGCGGAACTTACCATCATCTCCTGCAATGTAAACTTGATTAGGGAATTCATCAGGGAACCCCATACAATACTTAACAGATTCATTGACATTAATGTGAGCAAAATCACGTTTCAAATTTTGATTTGGTATCGATGCTATTATCCTCTTGGAAAAATAACTAGCCAATTGCTTTGGTGAATTCTCCATCTTGTCATTTATTTTAATCTGATGATTTTCATTAGCTCGTAATAATTCCTCTTCCTCGGGAGTCAATTGTACTTGTTCATTATTATTACTACCATTTAATTTAAATATATGAATAGTCTCTGTGTCACCTAAACAACCTATTAAAGTAGAATCGTTATTAAAACACAATTGGTACAGGTTACAAGGTCTGTTGCCTCGTCTAAATTGACAATACAGGGGATTCTTAGAATCAAAATCTGTATCTGCACCTGTATGGAACACTCTAACAATAGTACCTTTATCAGATGCTGTAGCTATCAGTTTCCCGTCATTGCTTAGAGAAAGGCACGATATACTGCCCCTGTGTACATTACTTAAATAATTTAATGGTTTCTTGTTTAATGCATCGTACACTACAATATCTCTTAAAATATGTGATTCTGGGTCATTTTTAGAGGTGTGATACGTGGTAAAGCACAATATACTTCTATCATCTGTACTCAAGGCAATCTTGGGCCTGCCCTTCGCACTCACTGAACTTTTCCTACTCCTATTGACATTATTATTATCCACTGTATTATTTGTTTGTTCCAATTGTGTGTGTAATCTACTACTTGCACTTTGAGAAAATTTCATCCTATCTTCCCACAAGTCTATAATCTCCAAGGGCTTCATACACGATATGTCATAAATGAATATTTGATCACTGGATAATAGAATACACATTCTCTTACGATTCATCACCACATCCACTATCTCGTGAGGGAAAACCAATTCACAGATAGTAGATTTCCTCTTCGTATTCACTATCTTCAATTTCTTACCGTTGTTCCCCGTCTGTGTACCTTCAGAGATAGCCACCAAACTGGTAGAGAACAACATTTCCACTACACAATCCACCTCTTGTTCATTAACGTGGTGACACTCCATATTAAAGCATTTGCCAAACGGGTCACAATTGTAGATGTTCACCACGTTGTCCTTCACTATCACACAGCACGTGGCGTCCTGGTTAAACCTTATAGCCTTCATTCTTTATACCTTTTTTATACTGTTTTTAAATGTGTCTTTGATAGATTAAACCCTTTTGCGATTTTATTTGTTATAATATGGAAAACTATTATATAATCAATTATGTCAAAATATATGTTTATATATTACGAATACATAGTGAATTAATACTCGATGGAATGCTTAGTGTTGGAGTGAGAGTGAGAATGGTCGCCATGATCATCACCACCTCCACTACCCGCTTGTGGGTCACTGGCAGTGTCATCCACGGGGATCGTCCATTCTTCAATCTCGAATTTCTTTCTACCGTTTCTAAAGGCCCATTCTGATCTTCTATGATGCATTTCACCACGATCACTAAAAACAGGAAGCTTGACTATGTGGACCAGACCGTGTTGTACTTTGTTTGGTTGGGTCTTGTACACTTGTTCTAAAAATTGTAACATTTCTTGTGAGAATGGTTCTAATTCCACAATACCATCAAACAAGTTTTCTATTTGAGTTTGTAATAAAGTGGATAACGTGTCTGTAGATGAGGTCATCAATAGCACACATTGTGATTCGTGTTTCTTCAAAAGACCCTTTAACCCATGTAATAATGTAATACAATTGGACAATGAAAACATTTGTGGTGGGTACATGGCTGGATGTAAGAATGAAGGTACCACAATTCTAATCAGCTTATTTGCATGTTTCTTGATAACATTTTCCACTTGTGTTAACACTGTATGTACTGGTTGTAGAGGTGAAATGAATGTCATCTCAGATAAGGATGGTGCTGGAAGCAATCTCGATGTGATATCGAATTGATTCACATAATCTTTGTAATCTTCAGATAAATCCACTTTCACATCCTTTGAAGTTTTCTCATCTGCTAATTTATATTTCCAAGCGATCTTTAAATCGTTGTATCTTGTAGGTGTAGTCTTAGTCTCATTCAAATTTTGCACAGATAATTTGGATTGTTCCTCTGCAATCTTAGACTTCTTAATGTCTCTACGAGACCCCTTGTACACACCAGGTAGTTCCTTACCAAACGATTGATTCAAGGAAAGAACAATTATATGTGTGTTTTCATTATTACCATCTAATCTGTTCTGTACCACACCTTGAGCAGCAAATAACTTACACAAGATTGAATTAAATTCAGTGGTACTTTGTTCCTCCACAAACAATGAGTGGCCTAGAGGTAACCCCATATGTGTCAATATTTTATCCAAATCACCACACCCAGTGGACGTAACCATATGTGCACTCACTGGCGATGGTCTCACACCTGGATGTTGACTCATAGTAGCCACAGGTTCAGTCACAGCCAACTCTTGTAACTTTTCAGTGACATTATCCACACTTCTTTGACCAGCAGTGGGCATGGGACCACGATTTGCAATGGGCATCGCACCCATTCTTCCGACAGGTCCACCAGCTCTGTTAGGTAACGCTCTGCCCTGCGAGATACCACTTCTTAAAGGCGTTCTCCCCGTTACCACACCGTCTCTACCGTTTAACACTTCACCTCTCTTTCTAAATGACATTGATACGTTCTTTGGGGTGAAGACTAATGGTAACAATGGGGTGTCTCATCTCTTAATAATATTTTTTTTTTCAATCTTTAAATGTATTAAATAATAGTAGTAATATTTCAATACATATAAATATATGCTATTTACCAGATGTTGAGACTGTTTAGTAGCTCTCGTGTTGGAAGATGTCGAATGAATAATGGGTTGAACGGTTCCTGGAAGTTTAATTCTAATTCGAGCCGGTTTTATTCGAGCAAATCACATTTTAAAGGAGAGTCGAAGAAAAGATCGAGATTCGTGTACAAGACCTTGGCGGGAGTACTTATACCATATACTTGTTATGCTGCATTTGTGTCGGTGACCACTGCACAGGAGATTGAGCTTAGAGATAAGCGCTGTCATGCTATTGAACATGAGGATTTACATACTTGGGAGGGTACTCTGACTAAATATTCACCATTGAAAGTGTTGAACAGGTTTGAGAACCCTTTTGTCGAGTATAGGATACAAACTGTGTATGAATTCTTCTTTAATAGAGTTGTGGAGGTGTTTGAAAGGAATAGAGGTGGTATTCCACCAGATAAACGACAAATGAAAAACTTGATGCCCGTACATACACCTACGTGGTCAGAGAATGATATCCATGGGCAACTTGATAATGTCATTACGCATGAGATTGTTACCACAGAGTCTACCAAGGACATATCGCAAGAGATCGATAACGAAATTCCCATATATAATACATGGTTGGGCCAATCGTGTAATTACGTGGAATACAATGGATTGAAAATCTTGACTGATCCTATCTTCAGCGAGTATCTTATTCATAAGACTTATGGCCCTCAAAGAATTACAGATATGCCCTGCAACATCGAGTCAGTACCACAACCAGATATTATATTGGTTTCTCATAACCATCCAGATCATTTAGATCAAGAAAGTTTACAACATTGGGGTGGTGACAGTAACACATTATGGATTGTACCCAAGGGAATGAAAAGGTTTATGCAAAGTAATAACGTACAAAATTTTATTGAATTGTCATGGTGGGAAAGTTGCCAATTAACTCATGAAGATGGGTCCATTTATCAAATATCCAGTACCCCTGCTATGCATTGGTCAGGGAGATCTGTTATGGATACAAATGAATCACTTTGGTGCTCATTCTTGTTAAGTCATGGCGGTAAACCTATCATGTTCCATGCGGGGGACACAGGTTACGTACAAGACCTTTATTTACGAATTAAACAACAATTTGGTGCAGGTTGTCGACTTGCACTATTACCATGTGGTCAATATTGTCCTGAATGGCATCAAAAACCAAGGCACATTAGCCCGAATGAAGTGATGAAGATCATGAAAGATTTAGAAGCTGTCAACGTATTGGGTGTCCATTGGGGTACATTCATATTGAGTGGTGAATATTTCATGGAACCTAAACAGAAACTAGAATTATTATCTGAATTTGAAGGTGTTAGAGACAAATGTTATTGTCCAGAATTGGGTAAGACTCAAGTGTTTTAAAATATATCATGTACATATATATAAATATATTAAGAAGTCTGTATTTACAAGATTAATGAATAATTTATTTTTAAAAATGTTTGAGATGGTATGGTTTTAATGTTTCATCACTGACAGTAGCGGGACTGTTCACTACGGGGTCTACACCTGTAGCATTCTTGGGGAAAGCTAATACATCACGGATAGTGTCTTTATGCAATAACATGGAACACATTCTATCGAAACCAATGGCAAATCCAGCATGTGGTGGTGTCCCCATTTCCAAAGCTTCAAGCAAATGACCAAACAATTCACGATAATTATCAATCTTTAAAATATTTTGGAAAATGAATTCTTGCAGATGAGAATCGTGAACTCTTTGAGATCCACCCCCGACTTCAATGGCATTAATTACAAGATCATAATGTGCACCCCAACATTGTAATGGATTCTGTTGTAATTTTTCATAATCAGACATTTGTACCATAGTGAATGGATGGTGTGTAGATTGATATTGATCAGGTAAATATCTTGGGTATGGATTATTTTTACTAGCGGGGTCCTCCACTGGTGAGAAAAGAGGGAAATTATCAATCCAAATTGCGACATCTTTATCAGTTTTTTGAAATAGTGACTTTCCCTGTGGGGTAGCTAAGATCAATTGACGTAACCTTCCTAAAGGTGTTGGATTTTCAAAAACTAAATGATCAACCTCTCTATCAGATACAAATATAATATCACCTTGTTGTAAAGGTTCGTTGATATGTCCTGTGATATTTAATTGTGTCAATTCGTTCGACCAAGTGGTACATTTCTCTTTGGTGTCAATAGGTATGCCGATGGGTGCCCTATGGTTATAATTATTTGGATCTAACAAAGGTTTCCAAATCTTATTGTACTCATCCATAGTGGTGAACGCTCTTTTGCAAATTAGTGCTTCTAAAACGGGGAAGTTCTTATTGACCTGAGGTAGCACACCGTATTTATTGGTCAAATTCGTAAATGTTAAATGTTCTGCTCTCAAATCTGGTTTATCTACACCATATTGTGTCATTGCCTCGTTATACCCCATAGAACCAAGTTGACCATTCTTTACATCAACGATTTCTCTCTTATCATTCAACGTGTTCAATGGTTGTGCAAATTGTTTCCAAACTTGTGTGACAATTTTGTTAATCACCTGCCTTACTTCTTTACCTGTAGCCCACCCCATCTCTAAATCCACTTGTGTAAATTCCGGTTGTCTATCCTTCCTCAAATCTTCATCTCTGAAACATCTGGCAAATTGGAAATATTTATCAAATGCACCAGCTATCAATAATTGTTTGTACTGTTGTGGGCTTTGTTGCAATGCATAACATTGTCCATTCCTCGTAGGAACTAAATATTCTCTGGCACCTTCTGGTGTAGGTTTAAACAAGATCGGTGTCTCGATCTCAATGAAATTTTGTTGGTCTAAAATATTACGTATACACTTGGTAATGACATATCTTTGTCTCAATACATTTTGCGCATCAGGTAATCGTAATTGTAAACATCTATGCTCTGGAGGGTAAACACCTTTCAATTTATTCCTTTGTAATTGACCTGGTTTCCCATTAGATTCGTTGACCACTTGACATTGTGTTAATTTAAATTCTGACTTATCAGTGTGATCTTTCCTCGGTACCATTGTACCAGTGACTTGTACAGCGGATTCGACATTCACATTGCTTAAAGTCGATGACAATGAAGTATCTACCAGTTGAATCTTCTCCCCTTGCATATCTCTCAATGTCGCAAACACTAAATTCTTACCAATCTTCTTTGGTTTTGTATCAACCCACCCATTTACCACCACGACTCCCTTCCCCTTTGCTTTAGCACTCTCAATCGTGGCAATCTCATCTCTCCCAACGAATTCAAACTTACTCTCTGCAATGCTTCTCTTGGGCAGTGCCACCTTGGTGCTATATCGTCTCAATACATTCTGCAAACTGTTTACCAACGCTCTTTCCATCGTCTATTGGTGATGATCTCAATCTTTAATTACGGAGTTTCTTATTTTTCACTTTTTTCAATATATAGATCTTATTTACAATGAAGTATAGTAGTATGATAGTATCACACAGCACCTTTGCTTTTATTTGCCTGTTTCCTCTTCAATTTAATCAACCTTTGCCTCCTCTCAAACTCCGCAAAGACTCTTATGTGAACTGGGACGTCTTCCCAACCTGCATTTTCCTCCTCTTCATCTTGTTCTTGTTGTACTTTCTTCTTGTTAAGTTTGGCCTGCACTACACTCTCGGGCAACGGTGTGTGTCTCTTGGGGAACAGAGCACTAATCGTTTCCAAACCAGCTTTCTTATTCTTCTTGTTTCTTTCGTATTGTAATTGTTTCCTTTGTGATTCCTTAGATAAATTTCCCCTGGGAACAAGCCCCAAAGGTGGATCCCAGTCGTCAGGCCACACCTCATTTGTCTTAGCAATCTCTCTTGCAGCTTCTTTCCGCTTGCCCCTCCAATCTCTCAAATCTTCATTGAAATATTCCCACACACAGTTAACACAACCTGACATGCAACAGTTATCTGGTTCTAAAGGTCTAGCGGGTACTTTAACACCTGCAACAACACGGTCCCCCCTGTACAGAGTTCTACTCGTAGATTTGGGCGATTCTCCCTTCAATCGACCACCAAACACACTGTGCATTCTCTCTTCAGCCGTGGTACTGATCCCCTTCACGTTACCTTCGAAAGTCATGGCCAGCCCACTGACACTGTGGAACCCTCTCCTCTTCACTATACTAATCATTACACTGTTTATTATACTTGTTTATATTATATAGTGAGTTGTGATATCTTATTACTTATATCCTTGTTATTATTATTATTAATATTATTATTATTATCCCGATCCAATTTAATTTGGCATTGATCTATCATATATTGCAAGGCAGCCAGTTCTTTCTTCAATTTGTTACCCTTGCCACCGTCAAGAGTTTGCCACAGTGTCATCAACCTGCGACAAGTCTCGAGACACTGGCTGTAATGGCCTTGGTAGTACTGTCTCGATGCCACATCGGTCATCACCAGTCGGGAATGCTTCACACTCAAGTCAAAATGAGGTCTCTGCAAGATATCTTCAACACCCTCAAGCTTGTCCATCCACCCGACTTCCTCCACCGTGGGGCCCTTCTCCAAATGCCAAAACATCTCCTTTTGCTCTAAATAAGCTTCTTCACTTTGTCCTTTACGCAATTTCACTTTCCCCGTGGCCTTTCTCACCAGGACTTCCCCCGTGGTGTCGTCCACATTAATAGGTTTAGTGATTGCAGTGTTCTCCCGGGTCTCTACGGCTTGCATAGTGGTGTTTACAACGGGTTTCAATACTTACTCATCTCTTCACATACTAATCACCAAATACAATATTTCAAAGTTGAAAAAAAATATATCAATATAAATATTGACAAACAAACCACTATTACTAACACCGAATTAAATCCAACGAATACACTTGCAAATATGGGTAACTACTTCAGTGGGATGTTTGACAGACTGTGGGGGGTCAACAAAGAGTTGCGTATTCTGATCCTGGGGCTGGATGGTGCCGGGAAGACCACTATCTTGTACAGGTTACAAATTGGTGAAGTGGTCACTACGAAACCTACCATTGGGTTCAATGTGGAGACCTTGAGTTATAAGAATTTGAAATTGAACGTGTGGGATTTAGGTGGACAAACCAGTATTAGACCTTACTGGCGTTGTTACTACGCGGACACAGCTGCTGTAATCTTTGTGGTGGATTCCACTGATAAAGACCGTATGAACACCGCGTCCAAGGAATTACATATGATGTTGGGCGAAGAAGAGTTGCAGGACGCTGCCCTGCTGGTGTTTGCTAACAAACAAGATCAACCAGGTGCTCTATCGGCCAGTGAAGTCTCGAAAGAATTGAATTTGGTCGAATTAAAGGACAGATCATGGTCTATTGTGGCCTCCAGTGCCATTAAAGGTGAAGGGATCACTGAGGGGCTCGATTGGTTGATTGATGTGATCAAAGAGGAACAATTGTAACGTGTTTTGTAAGTACCACTTTATATATATATAATATCACTATTTTTCATTGAATAAACACTATAATAATAATACTTTATATACAAGAACATTAAAACAGATATGTTTAAAACTGGGATTTATAACAATTGGAGGAGTCGAATGAGGTTGTTGGTGCCACGCCTGGGGGTGGTGTCGTTATGTGTTTGTTACCAAGTACGGAACCCACCTATATGGAACGATGTTTTGAAACCTGATCCACGGGGGGACACTTATGAGATGGGACTGTTCTTACAATCCAAACGTGAATGGGAATTACAATTACAAAGGGATAGAACTTTGAAATTGTCACAATGGGGGAAACACCCGGTTTGGCGTTGGTTACGTGCTGTTTGGTTCCAATTAGAAGATCATCTCATCGAACCCCTAAAGACATGTCTAAGATTTGTTCAATTGACTTGTCTGTTTGTACCGTTGCTGATAACATATCCAATGGCCAGTATGGGGGCAGGCCCTGCAACACTGTGGTACAGACTAGTTAAACATATGTTACAATGGGCAGGTCCCAGTTTTATTAAATTAGGCCAATGGGCTGCTTCACGTACAGATTTATTTGATCAAGAATTTTGTGATGTGCTATCATCTTTACATAGTAATGTGAGGGCACACCCTTTGAAACATACTGAAATGGTACTCACACAGTTGTTCCATCAAGATCAATTGGCAAATATTTTTGATGAATTTAATGAAACACCCGTTGGTGTAGGTGCCATTGCTCAAGTTTATGTGGGTAAATTGAAAAATGACACTAAAAAATATGCCATAAAAGTGTTACATCCAAGGGTGAGACAAACCATTGAGAGAGATTTGAAAATAATGTCATTTTTCGCTCATTGTATTGATATATTACCCACTATGGAATGGTTATCACTGCCGGCGGAAGTGGAACAATTTACTATATTAATGAATTTACAATTAGATTTAAGGATAGAAGCGTTAAATTTACAAAAATTTAATGATAATTTCCATGGGTCCACTCAAGTGAAATTCCCACAAGTTGATTTAAATTTAACCACTAGAGACGTTTTATTTGAAGAATATTTAAATGGTATACCTATGGGTCAATTTTTGAAAATTAAGACACAATTAACCGACTCAGAATTGACGAAGAGAGTCTCGGGACCATTTGTAGATGCATTCTTACAAATGTTAATCCTCGACGATTTTGTTCATGCAGATTTACATCCGGGGAACGTAATGATTAGATTTGTTAAAGTGGGGAAATTACGCAACAATCTTTTATCCAATGACAATGATATCAACACGTTAGTGAACAATTTGAAAGAGAGTCATCAATTTGTCCAGAATTTAGAAGAAATTTTACAAAATTACACTCCACAAGTTTGTTTCATTGATGCTGGATTAATCACTGAATTAAATGATCATAATAGAGTGAATTTTATGGATTTATTTAATGCATTGGCAAGATTTGACGGGTATAAAGCGGGCAAATTAATGATTGAAAGATCAAGAACACCAGAGACAGCATTAAATATTGATGAATTTGCAAGAAAAGTGGAAAAATTAGTGACTAATGTCAAAACGGCCACATTCACTTTGGGGACAGTGTCTATTGGTGAATTGTTAGAACAAATGATGAGTATGGTTAGATCACATCATGTCAGAATGGAGGCAGATTTTGTCTCTGTAGTGGTAGCTATCTTGTTGTTGGAGGGGATTGGGAGACAATTGGATCCAGATTTAGATCTTTTTGACAGTTCGTTACCCATTTTGAGGGAATACGCAATGACTCGAGAGAGCAAATCACTGTTAAGTGATACAGATATGTGGACTATGTTTAAAATCTGGTGTGGGTTAGAGATCAGAAAATTAATGAGTTTATCAGTGAAACAAATTGCTATATTAATAAGATCAGATCAATTATGTCCCAATTATTAGTTTAAAGAAGCTATATAAAATGGAATATATATAGAGGTATGCATACAATTATTCATTTACTTATTCATTCATTTTATTTCATAACAACGTTTCACCTAATGCACATCTAGCAATAGCACAACCAGCAGATATAGTGTTTGACACATGGATATCGTCAATAGCTAAATCAGGGTTACATTCTACAATATCTAATGCAACAAGATCCCCCACTTCAGCTAATTTTTCCACTAAGAATAAACCTTCTCTTAAAGTTAACCCACCTCTCACTGGAGTACCAGTGGCAGGCACATAAAGAGGATCCACTGCATCCACATCGTAAGAACACATTGTTGGACCACGACCACCACCTGGATGGATAGCTTCCAAAGCCATTTCGACCACTTTATTGATACCATATTTGTCCACATGATACATGGAGAAAGCTTTAATCCCCAAAGATTTAATAATTTGCTTTTCAGATTCTTCCACGTCTCTTAACCCAATGTAAGCAATCTTTTCTGGTTTCAATTGACCTGGAACCCATTTAAATGAATCTGGGGAAGTTTCTTTGTTCAACCCTAGTAAGAAGGACACGGGACAACCGTGTAAATTACCTGATTTGGTACCTTCCAAAGTGTTAATATCAGCATGTGCATCAATCCATAATAACCCTAAATCAGGATATTGTTCCATGACACCTGAGACGGTACCAATACCAATGGAATGGTCACCACCTAGAGTCAAGGGGAATCTACCAGCTTTAGCAGTGGCCTTGACAGTCTCATAGACAGTTTGTGCTGTTTCACCAACCAAATTTGGTCTCTTAATGTTTTTAAACGTTTCTTGGTCGGCCAATGTCTTGGCCAATAACTCATTAGCATCAAATGGTGTCTCCACTTTAGTGGACCATCCTAATTCTTCCAAATCTTCTTTCAACCCATGTTTCAACATGTACAATGGACCGTTTTCGACACCACGTTTGCCTTGACCACCACAGAATGGTGCCTGAATGATAGACAATTGACGGTCTTGATAGTATTTGAAGTGAGCTTGAGATGACATGTTTGTTGTTGTTAATGTTGTGGTGAATGAGAACACTCGAGAGAAACTTGGAGACCCGACATTCGAGCTCTTTATATATTGTTTGATACCGCTCTCTGTTGCACTTAACTGTTCAGTTGTGTTGACATCTTTTAAGTGCAAAAACACGCGACGTTTGCCGTTAACGGAAAGTGTCAACGCGACAGAAACAAATACTGATTATTATTTAATAAATATACAAAGGAGTGTTACTAACAGCAACACTCTCATTAAGAGTAGAGGCTAACAGGGTGTGAGCGTACCCATTTGGGGGTTCATCAATCTTGTCAAAATATTGGGTTCGTTGCAGAAAGAATTAGCATTGATGTTATTTTATAAACGCGAGGTAAAGCCATTCTAGTATTACGCAAAAAATGCCAAACATCCCTATCATTACACCAAAGACTCCTATGCCAATAATAAAATCAATCTCAAGAGACAGGCCGATTAACGTAAGTATCAAACCTATCCACATGACTAAAGAAGAAATCTTAAAAAACTTGTTTGACCCGTCATCATGTGAATTTCCCTTTGATCCTGTTTCTTCACGTAATTCGACTAAATGACTGTTATTAAAAGTGTCCAATTTCTTGTCCATGCAAACTAATTCATCATATATATCGGTAAACTCTTGTTTAATGTCACCAAGTTTTGCATTAAGTCTACCAATTTGTCCATTGTATTGGGTCGACTTTGTTTGGCCAATTTCTATAGGTTCAATCATGGTAAAATTGTTGATTGTATTTTTTACAAATTCCATCAATATCGTTGTTTTGCTTTGTAGTTTAATAGTATTCTCAGAGATAGATGCTAAATCTGCATCTCCAGATTCACTGATTTCTCTTACTGATTTTTTAACATTGTCAAATTCAACATTTATTGAATTAAAAAATGGTTTTAAATTAGATTTGATATCACTAACTATTTCACAATATACCCAATTGGAAGTGATATTGGTATCCAATCTTTGTAATTCCCAGTTTTGTCTCACCTCTGGGAAAAATTCAATGGGTTCTAAATGGAAAGTAAGAATACCTGTCTGGAACATAACAATGTAAAGTTCAATAGGTTCTAAGAAAAGCTTTGAATCTTTGTCTTCATGAAACACCTCTACAACCACAGTTTGGTGTGGCTTATCAACAAACTTGCCAAAGTTGAGTTTTGTTCCTGATGATACCATGGTATCCTCCGTTGAACTATTGTTATCAAAATAATTACCGAGTTCATTCATTTCAGTAACATCAGAACAGTTATAATCAAGCCACCATGTAACTCTATCCTCATTGAAAAAGAAATCTTCAAATGTTTGGTCAACCTCTAATAGTGAAGAAGCATGTGAGACTGAAGAAGAAGTATTATTGTCTGAAGCGAAATATAGAAACTTTTTGTTTAGTTCGAACGGTGGTGGTACACTTGCACAATTCACTATTGAAAGAAAATATGAAATACAAATCAATAAATAGTGAGGATCACTTAGCAACATTATAAATACTTTTGTCCTTTGTTGTTATTCATGGAATGGGAATGACAAAATTTATGAAATTTTTTCAAAAAGCGTCACAGTAATATATATACAGCATTTTAAATTACAACAACAGTAAGGGACACACGTCTGAAATGATACATGACCTTTGCACATATAAGCCCCCTTTGAAACCAGTATGGTCAAGTGAGTATTGTGTATCTGATATTTTAGAAGATTACGTATATCATTTACCATGAAGAGTGTAAAGTCAAATTACCAACTAGAAAGAATATTTTCTTAAATCATTGTTTGTAAGATTATAAGAATAGATTGAGAGTCATAGTGGGTAACTCATATATTCTGTGGGATGATAAGACATGCATTGGAATACGGAAGGAAATAAAGTAAATTAACATAAAACATTAATATTTGCTTTACATCAATAAATTAGATCAAGACCATTTGAATGTTTATAATGGTTGGTTACATTGCTCATACTAGTAGTGGGTTTCTGTTGGTTTTACTAATGAGTATATAAAAGTTATAAACAAATATTTGAAGTCTTATATGTTCCCCTTGGAAGAAAAGACATTATTTTTTGACACTGGAAGACGTGTACTGTGGTTTGATTTCCAATATAATAATCATACAATTCAAGGAATGAATACCAGAGTTTATTTTAATTAAAGTGCCGGTGGTTTAAGCTTTGAACATTCCCGTTACTCATCAATTTACTGAAATTGCAGATCGTTTCTTTTAGAGCTTATACGGTGATTATATATTTAAATTCAATTACAACTGATACAATTCATTCGAAAGAGTTAATATCTGTATTATTCATTAAAGCCAAGCATAACCCGTTTAATCCACTGAGGGACTATGGAATAAACATATAACCGTGAAAAGGAAAAACACATATATGTTCACTTGTTTATCATAAACATGGGATATAAACCATGATTTATATGATAACTTATAAGTATAACGATTGTTTATCAACATAAAGATGACTTATCATTAAATAAACCTTAGAATTAGTTCTTCATAAATTATTAAAGATAAACGTATCATTTAATATGATATTTCCATATTTTATATTAGTTAATGTATAAAAAGAGATATATAGAATTACATAAAGAAATTTAAAATAAAAACATATAAATCATCACATATTAATATCACGCAATGTCTGAGAAAAACAAATCTCAAGTTAAGAACTCTAACTTACATTATAATCAATACACGAATCATGCATATCAACCCTACTACACAACCAACGGATCCTATGATTGCTATAACACCATTATTCATTTCCATTCCAATTCCAGACAAAATACCACCAAAACCCATAATTGCGAGAAAAATCCAATACCAGAACCATAACCTATCTTCACGTAATTCCCCTCTTGATAATCTTTCTTCATGTAATTGAAGTAAATAATTGTTGTTAAAACTGGTCAACTTACTGTCAATGTAAACTAATTCATCAAATAAATCTGTGAATATTTGCTTAATGTCGTCAAGTATTTCGTTCAGTCTACCAATTTGACGTTCATATTGTGTTGGTTTTGTTTGACCATTTTCTATAGCATCAATCATTGTAAAATTGTTGATTGTATTTTTTACAAATTTCATCAATATCGTTGTTCTCCTTTGAAGTTCATCGATAGTCTTTGAAATGGATTTTAAATCTACAGATCTGGATTCACTGATTTCCCTGACTGATTTTTTAACATTGTCAAAATCAACGTTTATTAAATTAAAAAATGGTTTTAAATTAGATTTGATATTATCAACTATTTCACAATATACCCAATTGGAAGTGATATTGGTATCCAATCTTTGTAATTCCCAGTTTTGTCTCACCTCTGGGAAAAATTCAATGGGATCTGAATGGAAAGTAAGAATACCAGTTTGGAACATAACAATATAAAGATCAATAGGTTCTAGGATAAGTTTCCATTTTTTATCTTCATAAAACACTTGTAAAAGAAGAGTTTGGTGTGGTTCGTTAACAAGCTTCCCAAAATTTTCTTTAGTTTCAGAAGTTACTTTGGAGTCCTCCATTGAACAATTGTTATCAAAATAATTACTGAGTTCATTCATTTCTGTAACATCAGAGCAATTATAATCAAGCCACCAGGTATCCCTGTTTTTATTAAAGAGGAAGTCTTCGAATGATTGACCATTTTCTAATAATGAAGATACGTGTAAGACGGAGGAAGTGTTGGTGTCGGGAGTGAAATATAGAAACTTTTTGTTTAGTTCGAACGGTGGTGGTACACTTGCACAGTGGACTATTGAAATCAAAAATGAAATACAAATCAGTAAATAATGAAAATTACCTAGCAACATTATAAATAGCTTAGTTCTTTGTTGTTATTCTTGGAATGGGAATGACAGAATTTATGAAATTTTCTCAAAAAGTGTCATGGCAATATATATATATATACATACAAAGTACCTTAAATAGCAACAACAGTACGAAACACACGTCGAAAATGATGCATGACCTTTAAACATATAAGCTCCCTTTAAAATAAGTATTGTCAAGTGAATGATGAGTATTTGACATTTAAAAAGTGGTACGCTATGGCTTAATATTTAATGGATTGTCTGCATGATTCTAGCAGTAGAAACAACATTCTATTCAAATAAATATACTGGTGGTGTACGGTTTGCGTATTCTCCGTACTTATCAGTTTGTTGAAATTATACATCGTTTCTTTCAAAACTTATACAGTAATTATTTGTTTACATTTCATTAAATATCACAAAATTCAACAGAAAGGATTAGTATTGATATTATGTTTTATGTTCAAGGACATTCACAGAAATTGCAAAAGACAACATACATATAAACCCAATTAATCCACCAATAACTCCTAAGCAAAAGACATTTCCTTTATGAGTTATGTTCCCATAGAAAGCCAAAAGGGCACAGAATCCCGTAATTGCGAAGAAAATGCAAAAACAAATGAGTAACTTATCGTCAAGTAAAGTCCCTTTTAATAATCTTTCTTCATGTAATTGAAGTAAATAATTGTTGTCAAAACTGGTCAATTTACTGTCAATGTAAACTAATTCGTCATATAAGTCTGTGAATCCTTGCTTAATGTCACCAAGTTTTGCGTTAAGTTTATCAATCTGTCCATTGTATTTGATTGACGTTGTTTCATTATCAATAGTTTCGATCATTGTAAAATTGTTTATAGTCTTATTCACAAATTCCAATAGTACCGATGCTTTGATGTGCAGTTCCACGGTGGTCTTAGAGGTACGTTCTAAATTTGCACGTCTGACTTTACTAATTTGTTTGACTGATTTTTGAAGTTTGCAAAAATCATCACTTATTGGGTCAAAAAATGGATTTAACATAGACTTGATACCACTGATTATTTCACAATATGCCCACATTGACGTGACATTGGTGTCCGAGTTTTGCGATTTCCATTTTTTCCGCATGTCAGGAAAGAATTTAATGGGTTTGGAATGGAAAGTAAGAATACCTGTTTGAAACAGAACAACATAAAGATCAATAGGTTTTAAGAAAAGCTTCGAATCTTTGTCTTCATGAAACACTTGCAAGGGGATAAATTGGTGTGGTTGGTCAACTAACTTGCCAAAGTTTTCCTTTGTTCCTGGAGTTAGAGTGAAGTTCTCAATTGAAATATTGTTGTCAAAAAAATTACCTAGGTCATTCATTTCAGTAACATCAAAACAAGTATAATCAATCCACCAAGTGTCCCGGTCCTCATTAAAGAAGCGGTCGTCGAATTCTTGGTCATTTTCTAATAAGGAAGAGAAACGCGAGACTGTGGTAGAGGTTTTAGCGTCTGAAGAAAAATATATAAACCGTTCGAGAGATGATGGAACACTTGCACAGTCGACGATTGAAACCAAAAATGGAATACAAACCAGTAAATAGAAAAAATCAGTCAGCAACATTACAAGTATCTTTGCTGTTTGTTATTACTCTTGGAATGGAAATGACAAAATATATGAAATATTTTTCAAAAAAGTGTCATAGCAATATATATATATAGTACCTTAAATAGCAACAACAATAAGGGACGTGAAGGGACTGACGTTTGAAATGACACAAGGATGGATAATGATGAGCTCATTGGCAGTAAGTCTTGTCAAACAAATGATGGTATTTGATATTTAAAAAGTGATACACTATAGCTTAATATTTAATGGGTTGTCAACATAATTTTTACAGGTTATTATAATAAGCATACTGGTATTTCATAGTTTGGATATATTGGTTACTCATCGGTTTATCGACTTTACGGATTGTTTCATTAAAATTAATATAATAAGTACATGTTTACATTTAATTAAACATCACAAAATATAATAGAACAGGGTTTTTTCGATGCTATTTTCTAGATTCGTTGATGAGCCAAATAATTGCTACACCAACCGTACATATCATACCTATCATTCCTACAAATAGTCCTATGTCTGAAATATGTCTCTTATGGAAATCATCAGCAAACAGAACCACACAATAACCAATCGTTATAAGATAAGAAAATATATCAATTAAAAAAAGTAAACGATCTTCAAGCAATGTCCCTTTTGATAATCTTTCTTCGTGTAATTGAATTAAATGGCTGTTGTCAAAACTGGTCAATTTCTTGTCAATACAGACCAGCTTATCATATGTGTCTGTGAACCCTTGTTTAATATAACTAAGTTTTTCGTTAAGTCTTCCGATTTCTCCATTGTATTGAGCTGATTTTGTTTGACCATTTTCTATAGATTCAATCATTGTAAAATTGTTGATTGTATTTTTTACAAATTCCAGCAATGCCTTTGTTTTCATCCTCAATTCAATGTTAGTCTTAGCGATAGGTGCCAAATCCACACGTCTGGACTTACTGACTTTTTTAACTGATTTTTGAAGTTGATTCAAATCATCATTTAATGGATCAAGAAGTAGATTTAGCATAGACTTGATATTACCAACCATTTCACAATATACCCAATTTGAAGTCACATTGCCGTCCAATCTTTGCAATTCCCAGTTTCTTCTCACTTCAGAGAAAAATTCAATAGGTTCTGAATGGAAAGTAAAAATACCTGTTTGAAACATAACAACATAAAGGTCGGTGGGCTCTAAAAAAAGTGTCGAGTCTCTATATTCATGGAACACCTGTAATGAAATGAATTGGTACGGTTCATTAACAAATTTTTCAAAGTTTAGTTTTGTTCCGGAAGATACCATAGAATCCTCCATTGAACCATTGTTACCGAAATAGTCACTCAGTTCATTCATTTCGGTAATATCAGAACAGTTATAGTCCAGCCACCAAGTAACTCTATTTTCATTAAAGAAGAAATCTTCAAATGTTTGACCATTTTCTAATAGTGAAGAGACATGTGAGACTGAAGAAGAAGGATTATTGTCTGAACTAAAATACAGAAACTTTCTGTTAATTTCAAACGGTGGTGGAACAGTTGAACAGTGGACTGTCAAAATCAAAAATGAAATACAAATCAATAAATAGTAGGAATCACCTAGCGACATTATAAATAACGTGGTGTTTTGTTATTACTACTCGAAGGGAAATGACAAAATTTATGAAATTTTTTTCAAATAAAGCGTCATAGAAATATATATATATAGTACCTTAAATAACAAGAACAGGAAGGGACATGAAGGGGCAGACGTTTAAAATGATACATAGGTAAGATTACGATAAGCCCCTTATTAGTCAGTATTGTCAAGTGAATGATGGTTATTTGATATTAAAAAGTGGTACACTATGATTTAATGTCTAATGGCTTGCTTACACAATTCTATCAATAGAACATAGAGTTTATCTAATAAATTTACTAGTCGTTTATGATTTGGGTGTCCCTGTTAGTCAAATTAGTTTGGTGGATTTACAAATTGGTTCTTTTAAGGTTAACATAAAAACTGTATATTTACATGTCATTAAAAGTGGTGTAATGTCTTTGAAAGAATTATAGCATAGAAGGATTTAGCGATAGCAATTGTTAATATCTTAGAAAATAATATATGTGTTAAATACAAATTATAAAAAGGATCAGTTTATAGAAGCATATATTATACCTACTCATTTGAATCATAATTATCATGTTTTTCTTCTGAAATTTGGAGGTTATTTTCATCGTGATCAATAATATTCTTTAGTATTTGCTTCATTTGAAGGATAATAGATTCCTCTTGTATGCTAAATATATCATTACGGCGGCATGAGAAGATAAACAATGTGGTAAATACCCATATCATTGGTGTATCCCACACATAGACGTACCATTCATTGTTTTGAATGTATCCACCAGTTTGAAATTCTATGATTCTGGCAATAGATCTAATGAAGATCAAGATACTGGATGCTAACAAAATTTTATTCATATTCTTCCATGTTTTTAATTGACAGGTCACAGGATTTACGATTTTTCTAACTTTAGAATAGAATAAAATTTCATTTAATATAAATAAACCAAGGAAAATTAGTTGAACGTACAACCCAGCAGCACAGAGCTTAATACCTAAAGGCCTGGAATTTTCATTAACAATTAATCCGTAACCAGTAGTTTGCATAAAAAGACTGACCACATCACTCATAACAAATATAATTGTGTGCCATCTGGCGGGCATAATTAACAAATTTTCAGCAAATAATAAATGGGTTAATATACCAAATATCATATGTATAGATGCAGTGTAAAAAGTGGGAGCAATTAACACAAACAAAACGTGTATAAAATATGGGCCCACATTGGTTCTATGATCCTTTATTACAGCATATCCAAGTGCCTCCAATAGACACCCAACCACAAAAGGAATATATGCACCTAACAATTTCTTTATTGTATAGTATCTGATAGGATTAGAAATTAGAACACAACATTTAGTGTCATCTTTATGCATTAATGCACCTAACAACGCTATAATGAAAACGGATATCCCTGCATTACTAAATATGTAAATGAAGCCATCGGGTGAACGTTTATTAGGGATAAAATCATAAAATTGATTAAAAATATCATCTGTAATGTTGAACATTGTTGATTGGTGGTCTCTATGAGAAATTGTAGAAGTTTCTTATTGTTGTTAATTTTTTTTTTATTTATATATATTTCAATTTAAGCAACCAAGGGGCAATTAATTTTTTACCTTTTTTCCCGAACGAGTCATTGTGACAATATTAGCAAGAAGTATCATAATGTTAGAGAGAAGTGACTCAAAGTAGGTCTGGGGTCTCAAACATTCATTGAACAAGCGGTTTTGAAATATATTTATAGATTCTTTACTAATCAATTTAATTATTCAAGATTCAATTAGCAGTGGAAAAACACCTGAGAGATTTACAGCTAGACAATTGAAAAGTTTATCTTATGCAGATATACATCAACTGTTGGTAAACAGAGTGAGCAAATTACTAACTAATTGGTACATATAATATGATTTTTAGTATCAAAATTGTGTCCGATATTGGTGTTACCAATATGATTATAACGTATGATGATATATTTGATAACATACTATTAGACGAGTATAATACATGCACTCTGTATAATACATTGTACATAATATTAGATAGTGTAAAAGACCAAGTGAAAGATCAAACTACATGCGATTGTTCCTTATTATGTATAATATATTTTTTCTCATTCTTTTATAAGGATGAGATCTAGATTAGAAATTTACTGTGCCCTAGCCACAATGAACTAGAAGCAATTATTCAACCCTTCTTTTTTCTCCACCTCCAGTACAAAACCACAAATAAAATGACCCCCTAAACATAATATAGAGTCTCCAGAAGACTATGGGCCAGCTTGACTCCAGTACAACCAGACAAATACTATATACTAATATATATAATAATAATTTTGAGTCTACAAAAGCCTTTGGCAACATTATTGGATACGCATTTGCAATAAATATATAGTTAATAAATATATACAAAATTCCAGCTTGATCCTTCTCTTTATATACCTTTGGTTGAACATTCATCGTACCCGGGTGTCACTAAACAAATTACAACTTATTTATTTTTCGATAAAAGTCATCTCATTGTGTCCATATTTACTTTCATTTTAGCTACTGTGCTTTGATGTAATATAACATTTTTATATCAAAATTTAGAGATGTTCTGACGTTTTATAATGCTTTTTTTTATTTTAGTCACATGTAATTATGGTAGTTTGAGTACTGTACTTTAAAAAATAAAAAAATAAATTAATAAGGGCGTGTGGTCTAGTGGTATGATTCTCGCTTTGGGTTTATCAAAACACAAATATGCGAGAGGCCCTGGGTTCAATTCCCAGCTCGCCCCATTTAATTTTTTTATTTTTTTTAAGTTAAAATCCCATCATGTTCTAGTGGTAGTTGAAACATATAGATAACAATTAACATCTGTTTTCTGTTTTTTTTTGGCATTGTATAGTGTCTATGTATGATACAAGATTCAGCGTCACAAAAAAAAATAAAAAAAATACTGAAATCTGAAATTAACACATAAGATTCCACACTAAAACGTTAATGGAAACATGGTTAAAAATATTATCATGTGCTTTGATGGCACTCGAGAAAATTTTGGTCCCAAACCCTATAGTAATATTTTGAAATTATACGGTCTATTAGATACCAATTCACAATTATGTTATTATCAACCAGGTATTGGCACGGCCACCGATTTTAGTTCAGTGGAAACATGGAGTACCCAATTCACCATTTCTAACGCTAGAAAATTATTAGATGCGATGTTTGCATTTGGGTTAGATAATCATATTATCAGTGCATATTTGTTCCTGATGAAACATTATGAACCTGGAACTTCTATTTATATGTTTGGATTCTCCCGGGGTGCGTTTATTGCAAGGGTATTAACCGGTATGTTAGAACGTGTCGGGTTGTTAAATATTGGATTAGAAGATATGATTGGTATGGCATGGAGAATTTATGAATGTTGGGAATTTGCTGAACAACCTAGTCAACCAAATTATGCAAGTACTTTAATACAAGAGTTTACTAAGATTTTCTGTCGTGGGTACCCAATTAGAATTCATTTCCAAGGTTTATTTGATTCAGTGAACTCAGTTGGGTTAATTAGAGACAGATTGTTTCCTTGTACACAGAGAAGTAATATTGTGGATCATGCTAGGCATGCACTTGCTGTGGATGAAAGAAGAGGTAAATTTAAACAATTATGTTTTGCTCCCAACCCATATGAACCTGTACTATTTTCATTGAATTATATTAGTTACGAGAAGGAAGATACATTACAATTACCATTTGGTTTACAAAATACCAGTGAAATGGTCACTGATAATAAACAGAATCCTTTGATAAATTTTACTGTACAAAATGGTAAGATGGATGTTGACAATGATAATAAAATAATTAATACATCAACCAGTGATAACAGTAATGTATCAGATAATGATTTAATCTCTAGAATTAATTCATTTCTTGAAAAAAATCATCCGAGAACATCTAAGAACACAGAATGTTCTAATAAAACTATTGAGGGAACATTCCAACTTGGTAGTGCGAGTCCCAACAGTTCTTCAATGGTACCCCTAACGTTTGGTAGTACACAATCTACAATTTCCCCGGATCTTGTAGAGAAATGGTTCCCTGGTGATCATTCTGATATTGGTGGAGGTTGGTCTAATGATCATGATAACAATAACAATTTATCTAATATACCATTAAGATGGATGTTGGGAGAAGCCATTAAACATGGAGTTAAATTTAAAGTAGGGTCCATTAGAGAATTTGCAGATCAATACAGTTCCATTGGTAGTTTATTTGCCAGTTTACATGATAGATTAAAGATGGGTTCTTGTGGTCGAGTCACAGTGGATGACAGTAATGATGAAGAAATTAAAAAATTGCTTTTACAAATTCCACAGACTGTGAGAAACACCAATTTGAGTATTGATGAATATGCCAAGAGAATGTATACTTCTAATTGTACACAATCAAACCGTTTACACGTTTTATTTTGGTGGTTATTAGAGTTTTTACCCATTGGGTTAAGAATTGAAAATGTGACAGGTAAATGGAGAAACAGATATGTACCCAATGTGGGGCGTCCTCGTTGTATCCCTGAGTATGCAGATTTACATTGGTCAGTGTTTTGGAGAATTAAATATCAAGAAGGGTACAGACCCAAGAATTTACCAGAATATTGTAGAGATATAATTCAAGAAATGATTGGTGTTTCATTGGAGACCACTAAAATCTCGGGAACTCACAGTCGTTTCGGTTCAGATATTGTTAATGATAACACATATGAAATTAAATGTGCATTCACTCAATGGGAAGAAGAGTGTTGGGCTAATGTGCCTGATGATTTAGCAGAATTAATTGAATTGCATCCTAGTTTATAATAATAATATAATAAAGGCTTTTTAAATTTTCATAATAATAATAAATATATAAAAAGAGAATAAGAATAAATAATATATATCCAGAGAGAGAGATTGGTGTTAATAACATGCTTACCCAACAATGACTTTATCACCATCGAATTGATATTGTGGAATTTCTAAATTTGTTGGTGCTGGACCACGTCTAATTCTCCCTGAGATATCATAATGAGAACCGTGACAAGGACAGAACCAACCTCCGAAATCACCAGATTCACCAATGGGCACACAACCTAAATGAGTACACACACCTAACATAATTAACCATTCAGGTTTTTGTACTCTATCTGAATCAGCTTGTGGATCTTTCAAAGCACTCATTTCCACTTCATTAGCCTCTTGAATCTCATGTGGAGTTCTATGTCTTATAAAGACAGGTTTCCCCTGCCATTTCACCACGACATTCTTCCCCTCAGGTATAGCTGCCAATTCGACTTCCACTTTAGCCATGGCTAACACATCAGCTGTGGCACTCATGGACGACACAAAGGTCTCCACTGTAGATTTAGCACCAGCAGACGATAAAAGCCCTAGGGACCCGACCATGAAATAAGTGAACACCCTAGATTTATCAATGTTTCTATCTTTTTTCAATACATCATCAAAATTCGGAGTACGATAAGTGGATTTGCTGATGAGACTGGTGGTGGACAATTTGGCTATGCCCATTCGTGACAGCGATTTGCCCTGTGTTTTAATCACTTGCGATAACATTTAATATACTTGCTAACTAGATGGATCTGGAGTTCTCAGGGACGACACTAATTTCACTGGCTGTTTCCCCATATTATTTATATATATATATTTCTCGGGTTTAAATTAACGGGGGGAAATGGAACGTTAACTCCGGTCACGTGTGCGAATCTCTTGCGTGTGATTGGCTGGATTCGAGAGTAATACGGTGGTAGCCGCTGAGCTGGTGGGGGTGTAGTGTAGTGGGTGTGTTGTTAAGTGATGGTGTTTGTGCAGGGTTGTCTTTGTGTGTGTCTGTGCTGAGGGTGTGTTTGTGCAAGAATGTGTCATGTAACAATGTGTGCAAGAGTGTTGATGTATTTGACAACAGGACAATGTAACAAGAGGCAGAAGTGGTAAGCGAAGTGGGTAACTTTAATAAGAAGAAGAAAAACAGTGTATATCACAAGAAGAATCTGTTTATTTATTAAGTGGAAAATAATTTGTGAAAAACAACAATGTCAAGATGAGAAGGGTATGGCAGAGTTGTACAGTTACGAGAGTGTCAAGTGCTCTACGGTGCCGCATAAGGTGTATCTGGATGGACAACCAGGTGAACATGAGGGTAGTACATTGGACTCGTTGGTGATGTGTGGGGCGTTTGACTCCCACAAAGGGTTCATTGAGAAGTACAGTGTTGTTGTACCAGCAATTGCCCTAGAGCAATTGGGACAATTACCACACAGTCATGTCAATGAATTCTGGTTGCATCAAGATCAATTGGAATATGAACATCTGGGTCAGTTGTACCAGATGTCATTGTCTACAAGTGAATTGGATGCACAATTTATACAGGACATACCTGCAGACTCAATAAGATTGTCTGGTGGTAAACAAAGATGGAGGGATATTAATAAATTTGCTGCTTATTACGGTGATATCCTTATACAGGTTGCACCAAACGGTATAATGATGGATGGTCAATTGATTGTATGTGATACTTTACCCATTATGAAATTCACCACACACTATTTCAAGAAATTGGAAAAATATCATTTTTATTTCTTACATTATAATTCTCTCAGTACTCACGTTTATCACTGTGAGAATCAATGTATGGAACAAATTGGTCATCTGGATACCACTCATTTAAACATTCTTGACATCAAGCATGTTCAAACCTCTAACGGTGAATTGTATTGCATAGCTTTGTCCTCAGATGGAAAAGCATTTTTTTATAATGAATCGTTAACGCATTTACAATTACTGGTTTGTTCCCCTCGAGGGAGACCGTTGGATTGTATAGTGGATTCACATTATCATTGTATCTTGTACAATGAAGATGAAACCATAATGGTAGATGTCAACACATTAAATTATGCACATTTACCCCTAAGCATTAACCCAACTTGCATAAGAGTTAACCACCACTCTGAATTTATCATATTGGATACATGTTCCAAATTATGTAAATTGAAATTGAATAAAATTAAACCACAAATAACCACATCACGTTGTAAATTAAAATCTTCCATCCCATTGAAAATACTGCCGAATAAGAATAATCGACAATTATTAATTCTTTGTCAAGGTGAATCTAAAGTGGATTTGCAATTAATCAACAGTGACCAAATGCAAATAACAAATAAATTGAATTTAACAAAGAAACATTGCACTAATTTATTAATGGAACCATTATTGGGTCAAGCAAATGTATCTTACTTCGTGGTTTATATGATTGAAATTGATAAACCAATGATTTATCTAATAAAATTAACTCTAGATGGGACCATTGAATTAATTCATAAACAAAATGTGTCATGTAAGGCAAGTGCCATCTTGGTGGATACAAATTATCAAATTACTCTTGTAGGTGTAGATTTACAATCATATGAAATAGTGTTAGACAATGCAAATAAACCAATAAAATGGAGACCTAAACCAATACAAACAGATCTTCCCTTTATTGTTGGAGCATTTACACAAGATGGATTGCCCCATTTTATAAATCCATTTCAAGGACATCTACCAATTGATTCTGACAATATCCCTTCTAAATTCGTAAACGACAGCATGGTTGTCAAAGTTGTCTCGAAAAAAATAAACTATGCTCAATTAAGATTAAATTTTGCAACACCAACAATAGCACAAGAATATCATTCAGATAGGTTAACAGGGATGAAATTTGGCAAACGTAAAGATTATGAAAAACTTTATGTGGCAGTAATGGCTTCAGATAATGGTGTTTATATTGCCACTGATGAATCCAATCAATTAAATAATGGTAAATCAACGTTTAACCCCATCGTGAAACTTCAATTTCCTGTAAATTTGATAAATATTATCCCCATTTACCATAATTTTGTTGATTCATTGTTCCCACTTAAACGAGGGTATCATGAAAAGGCTATACCACTATTTATAGTTGTGGGTGAAAATTCAAATATATTTATTATTCATAAATATTTTGGCAAGGACAAATATGAAGCCATTTAGTACAATAATAAATATTAATTATGCATATGATGAAGTCTATATAGATATTTTGTATACAATGGTTTAAATAAAAATACATCAATCTTCACGCCATTTACCCAATTTCTTATAATCGGTGTATAATGATCTGAAATATTGTTTACCAGCACTATCCAAGATCCCACTAATCATACTCATTTCATTTTGTGTTAAAAGATCAAACATAGAGAAAACACTTGAGGTTAATTCATTCCTTATACTTGGATCAAATGGAGATGTAATAGATAAATGAACATATTTGACAACAATCACAGGAACATGTTTTCTCAAAGATTGTTTAATCAGACTAATCTTAGAACTTAACTTATGTTTACTATTAGATTGATTACCGGAAATGTTAGAAGGTTCACAGAAATTTGTCATTAATCTTGATAATGCCTTAGCAGATGATGCAGTTAACCCATTATCATTACTCTTGGAAATAAGTGCCAAAAGTTGACATAATAAAGTGATGACCAAATGATGACGATTGGATAACTTAACTCTGTGAATCAAAAGAATGTTGGATATTATCTTGATAGTGTTAACAAAGATATCGTCATTGTTTCCCGATTGTTTAGTGTATAGAAGATTGATACTTAAACATAATGGGAACAACATTTCTGTACAATATTGGTTGAATAACCAAGGTTTAGAAATTTCCAATGTTTGAATGGTTTCCATAACTGATATGACTGAACTTCTCAAATTTTGAAATTTTTCTAAATTGGTGTAGAATTGAGAGATTGATTTAACGAATAAATGGGTCCCAACAATGTTATTTTTTTCAATGTTTACAATTTGAATTTGATATAGTTCCAAAATACTTTCATAGTATTCAGGAGTAGTATCTTGACCAAGAGATTCGATTGTGGATATGAACCCATCGTTGAATGATAGACTATCCTTCTTCAAATTTTTCTTGATGACTTCTTCAACCGCTTGTAAAATTATTTCTTTGTTGGCACCAGCTACTCTTGAAACCATGTATTGAGCATATAAATATTCTAATTTATCCTCATATGTGATAGAGTATAATAAGAATAAACTAGTTAACAAATTAGAATCAATATCATTGAATTTATGCTTAACTGATTCCATCACTGTCGATATGATTTTTTGAATTAAGATACACTCATCAGTGTTGAATGATGTTTCTCTATTTATTTCATATAAACCGTTCAAGATCCAAGATAATAGATCAGTGTTATCTTTAGTCAATTTTGGAATTCTTTCAGCACAAGTGTTGATAAAGGTGTTTCTTAAATCTTTAGACATATCCAATGGAGAAAATTTAATGATGGAAAGAGCCATTTGGCAATAAACTTGATCTAGACCATTCTTCGTTATGTATTTAGTGACTTTTTCAATTGAAGTGTTCACAAAAGTTTCACTAGAAGATTCTTTGGCTTGAGAAACATGATTTTTCCAAAGTTTTTCAAACACACCCATAGTTTGGGCATCCTTAGACATTAACTTGTGTAATTCTTCAAAATCGCTTTCAATTTTGGATTTATATGTTGGGTATTCTAGTAATTTGATTAAAAGATCCAAATCATTACTGGTAAGCTTTTTCTTGGACGAAACGTCGTTAATTAAAGATACTCTAGTGTTTTTGTTAACACATTGACTGGGGATTTTACTTAGGTAAACGATAACGTAATCCACATTGTATAATTTTGCAGATTCGTTGACTAGATTGAAAATAATATTCTCTTCTTCGAAAAAATCATCATTCTTGAAAAGTTCATTTAATAAATTCATATGATCCTTTGACAGAAGTATCACCATTAAATCTTTAATTTGTTCTTTGGAAAATGTAGTATCAATGATTGAACTCCAATTTTTGAAAGCAGCAGATAAAAGCTCATTTTGAGTCGCCTTGTCAGATAGAGAGTTTAAATATTCTAAAAATTGTCCAGCAATAGATGAAAAATCGAATTCTTTGTATTCTCTCAATTTAAAGAAGTAGAAAAACAATTCATTTGACAGACCAGTAGATTTGGCAAGTTTTTGAAATTCAGTCTTTGAAATATCTTGAATTTGTTCGGCAGGGATAATATCATCGTAAACTTCCATAATTAAATATTTAATTTCCCATAAATTAGAAGCTTTATCGGTACCAATATCAAAAATTTTAGATAAGATAGGTTTCAATTCAGGGAAAACTTTATATGATAAGTTTGGTAACCCTTGTAAACAAACTTTCAAAGCTGGTAAAGTCACTTTATCATCAGAAATGTCACTAATAACTATGTCTATCATATCACCTAATATATCTTTCAATTGAGTGACAGATAGAGAAGACATATTTTTAGCAATTTCAGAAGTGAAACAAGTTTTAGTTAAAAATTGACATTTGGTTTGAGATTCTTCTAGCTGTTTGTTACAAAACAATTGCCATTTTTTCAAAAAGCCAGGGAATTCTCTAGCATTAATATGACAACCAATCACTTTAGTCCATACTAAAGTAACAGCCTCTAGGGATTCATCCTTGTGATTATCGATTAAAGTCATTAGCAAATCAGTATATTTGATACCAATTTCCACATCTAAATCTAAAATATGTGTAATTAATGACCAAAATTGTTCGTCATCATATTTGCTTTCTTTGGATGCTGTTTCTAAAGTTTCATTAAACAAATTTTCTAAAAATTCTTGTGACATGGTCTTCTTAGATGCTGATAATTCTTTCAAAAGGATTGGAGCAACAGATGGTTGACATTTGACAATTAATGTGAAAATGGTTTCTAATTGTTTGAAATTTGTTCTAGATAAAAAGGAGACAGAAATTTGGAATAATGTAATAGCCACATCCGCATCCAAATCAGAAGAATGATTCTTGAAAAATCTTTCTAAGACTAAAAGAGAATCCACATGAGGGCTAAACACAAATTGACCCAAGTATTTGGTCAAGACTTCTGTGGAACAATCATTATCAAGTTTATTTGATTTAGCAATAAATTGAATGGTAGCTAATAATAAATCGTTACAATATGTGTTTGCCATTTTATAATTAATCTCTGGAAGGTTTTCCAAATCTGTTAAATTAATTATTTCATTAATCAAAGTTTGTGTGTCGAAACTGTTATCATCTAACTTCAATAATAACTGAAGAGTTCCTGCTAAAATCTTACATGAATTTTCCAAAGAAATTTCAATAGTAGAAGTGGAATTAATCAATGTCAATGTCTTTAATAATTGTGATAGAAACTGAACAATATCATTTGATTCGGTATGCAATTGTAAAGATTGTAGTAATAATGGTACAAATTTTAAATTTTTAAATAATTTCTTCAATATACCTTCATCTTGCACTGCCACCCACATAGCATTGAACAATTCCCAAATCTTGTACGAAACTTTGAAATCATCTCTTTTCTGATCATTCCATCTATCTTGAATCAACTCCAACACAAAAATCTCCTTGTGAGGGAAGTACAATGGTAAATCGTTAAATTGAGACACTATCTCGTAGATTTGGTCCGGCGTAGTGCCCTTCGCACGCAATAATTTGGTGAGTTCCTCCACGGAGTCAGGTAGTTGCATCCTCGGCACGGTTAAAGCGGATCAGACGGTAATTGCACTGTTGGGAAGTGGTATTGTATTGCTCATCGCTCATCTTCCATATTATTTTTTTTTTCATTGAAATTTTTCATACGTTCCACGTGAGATGGGATATTACAGTGAAATAATTTTTCAACAAACAAACATTAAGTGAACCTTACAGTGAAGGATCCAGCTCGAGCAACTGCACTAGTGAGGCTAGATATACAATGGATAACAGCGATTACAATGACCTCCTGATGGACGTGGACGGTATGGATTTTGTGATGGAGGATAACAACTCAGACAACTCCCAAATTCGTGACGATGATGAAGATGTCAACACTTCCATGGACGAATCATTCGAAAAAGATCCATTGACCGGTGAAATTGTTATGAAACTTACCAGTCAATCACAATTACCCCTGGGGAAACATGAAACGGCCCCATTAAAATTTAAATTGGGCCCCCTAGCTTCCACAAACATGGCATTTTTAACTTCTGCTCATAATCATATGTTATACCCTGTGAAACAACCAGGTTTGGATAACAGTAAACAATATTCAGAATATGTGAAGAAATCCTTTGAAATTTATGAAAGTTTAGGTGATGATAGAATATATTCTGTACCTACAATGGGTGTGATAAACACTGATTTTGAAAAAGAGCATATTGCCACAGTGAATTTAGCTATGGAGACATTGACCACTGAATTAGAATTTTTTGTAGAGGCTATAAAGAACGATGAACGATTGGTCAATAGATTTTTCGAATTAGAAGAGAGTTTAACCATTTTAAATTGTTTGAAATTGATTCATTTCACTTTAGATTCTCCAGATAAAACAGATATACGGAATAGTTTTATCAATGGGTTATTAAACTGGGTCAATCGTTCCGATGGTGAACCTAATGGTGAATACATTGAACAAATTTTTGCCCTAGCTGGTGATAATCACAAGGTTTTTGAAAATGCATTGTTTTGGAAACTTTTAAATCAATTGTTATTAAGAGGGTTATTTGAACAAGCTCTTGGTTGTATAGAAAGATCATGTATTGTGGCATATTTAGATGATACTTGTGAAGTGTCTGCCAATGCATTGAAAGATCTCATTGAATTGATTAAACAATACCCAACAGATTCTATGGAAACATTTAGAGAATGGAAATCATTAGCTTTAGAATTGGGTCAAGCATTTTCTAATAGTGAGACTTCTGTCACAGGTGAGTTACGTGATTACATAGAAGATACATTGCATCTTATTGGTGGTAATCAAAATAAAATTACATATTATTCCAAAACGTGGTACGAATCCTTCTGTGGGTTTATCCTGTATTATATCCCATCTTTGGAACTATCGAACGAATATTTACAATTGGCATTGGAGAAAAATCCATTTGATGTGACTAATAATTGGGAGAGTAGTTGTGTCGATATAATAAGGGGCAACATTTATTCTATATTACCCGTATTGGAATCACTGGATACTTGTACTGCTGCATTCACATCTGCCATTGTAGAGGCCAAAGGTTTATTGGAAAATTATTTCGATGATGATTACGAGGATGATGAACAAATTCTTGTTTCTGATGATTTATTTGCACATAGAAATGGTATGGCATCTTATATGTTAAACAATTTTGCCTTTGAATTATGTACTTTGGATGATAAAGATTTATGGCCTGTAGCTATTGGGTTAATAACATTAGTGCCCAATGTGACATCGAGTGCGAAGAAAATTGCAATTTCAGAATTGTTGCAACATTACCCTTACAAGACCAATGACGATATTGAATGGATGCTCAGTGTGTGTGCTAAATGGAAATTACCCAATGTGGCCAAGACTGTATATTCCATGTTGGGGAGTGCCATGTTACATGAAGGTAAAACTATTGAAGCTATGACCAATTTCAGTAAAGCTGGTAAATTTGATTTAGTGAAAGAATATTCATGGACACTTTTCGAAGCATCTGTCATGAGAGGTGAACCCTTAGATGATGAAATTTTAAATGCTATTGTCAGCCACGGTATGTATGGTGATGACAATTTAATAATATCTGAAGAGATCATAAACAATTTAGTTACCAATGCCATGAGACAAACTTTAGCACCATATGCTGTATTATTTAGATTTTATGATGCTCAAGCAAATGAGAAATGGGATGTTGTATTACAATTATTGGTCACATTAATTGATTTCCAATATTTGCCAGATTATTATTTGGTTATGTTAGTGGCAAAATTCTTATATCCAATTTTCTTACTTGATGATAGTAAATTGATGGATGAAGATACTGTATTGACTATAATGAATGTACTAGAAGAGAAATGGGATTCTGACAATTATAAATCACAAAACATTTATGAAGCTATCTTGAACGATGATTCATTAAAGGATGTCTTACCAGATAATGTAAATGAATTGATTAAACTAGTCAGAAAGAGATTAGGTTTAAAATTATGTCAGGAATTCATGTGATATAATATATATGTATATAAAAAATATATATACGAAAAGAATAATTGCATAGAAAAGAAAAAAATGAGTTATAGTATATAAGATTTTCTTTTATAAAGAATTGATATATATAATAGAAGGAAATGATACATATCCCTTCTTTGGTAATATTTTCAGTAATGTAGTGATACAAATGAAAAAAATGTATGTGCAAAAATTATTTTGCATGTGAAGGCATGTTAGAAATGGTAGGGAAGTTAAAAAAAATTCAACGATATTGACGTTAAATCATTTAACAGATGACATCTTGAGTGGCTCTAGAGTTTAATAATAAAGCAACAATTAACCCGTATAAACCTAAAACTTCAGCGAAAATTAAGATTAAAATCATACCGACAAATAATCTTGGTTGTTGAGAATTACCTCTCACACCAGCATCACCGACAATACCAATGGCAAACCCAGCAGCTAACCCACTTAACCCAACTGAAAGACCTGCACCTAATTGAATAAAACCAGTGTAAAGAGCTTGCTTTTGACCTAAGGAGTAACAAACCAACACTGACACGACCAACCCGTAAATAGCAATAATACCAGCCATAATAACTGGAACAATATTCTTAAACAACAAATCTGGTCTTAAAACACAAGTAACACAAATACCCACACCTGATTTAGCAGTACCGTAAGCAGCACCAAATGATGTAAAGACAATTGCTGCGGCGCAACCCATGGCACCAAAGAAAGGAGCATATACTGGACACAATTCACTCATATTTTTTTTCTGATGGATTTAATAAAGTCGATTAACAAACTAAAGAGTAATTATCTGACCTGAAGAGTGGAAAGTAATCGCTATCAATTGATATAAAAGGAATATTTCACTATCAAACAGTTTTTTCCATTATTTATTTACTCATCATTCGGGTAATTAATAGCTACTCCGGTGTCACTTTGCACGTGAAAGTGACACTAAATAATGCATGTTACTAATATGAATGGAAACACTAGGAAAAGCAATTTTCAATGGTTGGAGAGTATGATTATGTGTTAAGAGAGGTAGTTCTTAATGTTGGACATAATTATTTTGTAGAAACGCTGTTTATTGTGAAAGTTGAAGTATTTATAACGATGGAACAATTTTTACAAACGTTATCTATGAAATTGAATTGTAACAGAATAGCCTGAAGATAATATATAATAGTGTATTATCCGGGTATAACTCTAATAGAGTTGGTAGCAATTCAATACAGTTTTGTTTTAGTATGTATAGCTGTGTAAGATTCTATTCAATATAGAAGAATTCAGATCAGAAGGATACGTAACAACATGAGTCACAGCCTCTAATATATTCAACATAATTAAAATTACTACCTTAAAAAGTATGTATAATCTAACAAAGTGTAATTGGTTACATGTAGAGATAAAAAAAATTTAGCAATAATTGCAAAATTAAGGAACATAAAAAAAACTTATAGCGCCGCCCGGTTTCGATCCGGGGACATCAGGGTTATGAGCCCTGCGCGCTTCCACTGCGCCACGGCGCTTATTAAAGCGTATTTCGTTAGGATTTCTGTAAGAACCGGTTAAAAGATCAAAGTCATGTGCTTAATCATTACATTGGTTAATAATCTTACTGGTGATTTATGGATTGTGTTGAAAATATAAATTAGAAGCTCATAATTCAAAATGAACTAAAAAAAGTATTTTTTCTCTTTCCAGGATTTGAATAGAAGAAGAAAAAAATTAGTCAAAATTTTTCAAAAACAACATTACAAGGTCAGCAGAATTTAAAATATATACACTATGTACTTAATATTAAAGAACAATCTGAAATTTTAGGAAAAAGAATAATATTACTCAAGCATTAATAGCGGGATTGCGTAGCGGTTATGAATTCATCTTTATGAATGTAAGTAACATGCCTATGAACCCAGCTACTCCACAAACAAATCCTACGATTAAATGAGTAATATTACGTCCATCCTTTCCAATTGAAAACAAAAGCATGCCAAACACCCAAATTGCCATAAAACTCCAATGCAAAAACGGTAACCAATCTTCAGGTAAAATTCCCTTCGATAACCTTTCTTCATGTAATTGAAGTAAATAATTATTATCAAAACTGGTTAATTTCTTGTCAATTCCAACTAATTCATCGTATGTGTCCATCAACCCTTGCTTAATGTTTCCAAGTTTTGCGTTAAGCCTTCCAATTTGTCCATTGTAATCGATTGATTTTGTTTGGCCATTTTCTATAGCTTCAATCATTGTAAAATTGCTTATTGTATTTTTCACAAATTTCATTAATATCCTTGTTTTCTTTTGAAGTTTAACGATATTTTCAGATGTATCTACTAAGTTTACATCTCTTGTTTTACAGATCTCTCTGACTGATTTCTGAAGTTGGTTCAGATCATCATATATTGGGTCAAGAAGTGGATTAAGCATAGATTTGATATCACTTATCATTTCACAATATGCCCAATTTGAAGTCATATTGCCGTCCAACATTTGCAATTCCCAATTTTGCCTCACGTCAGGGAAAAATTCAATAGGTTCTGAATGGAAAGTAAGGATACCTGTTTGAAACATAACAACATAAAGGTCAATGGGCTCTAAAAAAAGTGTCGAATCTTTATCTTCATGAAACACCTGTAATGAAATATATTGGTGTGGTTCATCGACAAACTTGCCAAAGTTTTCTTTTGTTCCTGAAGATACCATGGAGTCATCTACTGAACTAATGTTGTCGAAATAATTACTCAGTTCATTCAGTTCAGTTATATCAGAACAGTTATAATCTAGCCACCATGTAACTCTATCCCCATTGAAAAAGAAATCTTCAAAAGTTTGACCACTGTCTAATAGTGAAGACACATGTGAAACCGAAGAAGTTTTGTGTGCTGGAGTAAAATATAGAAGCTTTTCGTTTAGTTCGAGTGGGGATGGAACACTTGTACAGTGGACTATTGAAATCAAAAATGAAATACAAATCAATAAATAGCGAAAATCATCTAGCAACATTATATATAACTTTGCTGTTTGTTATAATTTATGGAACGAAAATGTCAAATTTTGTTTATTATTTTTCAAAAAAGTGTCATTGCAATATACATAGTACCTTAAATAACAACAACAGCAAGGGATGTGAGGGGGCAGATGTCTAAAATGGCAGCGATTTTTGGCAGCGATAAGTCCACTGAAGTAAATAGTGCCAAGTGAATGGTGTGCATAGTCGATACACCAAGTAAAAAGGATATTTTCCAAAATTATTGCTTGTAAGATAATAGAAACTTATTGATAACCTAAGTTGGTAATTGTAATATTCAGTTAGACAATAAAGCATGGATTTAAACACGGAAGCAAATAAAGTGATTTAACAAAAAAAATTAATACTCTCATTATTATTTGCTGTTCATCAACAAATTAGATCAAGATAATCTGATTGTTTGCGGAATAATTAATTAAATTACTTATATTTGTAGTAACTGTAGGTTGATTATGATAATCATAAGAAGAAGAAAGCTTTAATAAAAATAACTTAGACAAATAATCGTATTTTATGTATAGTTACACCATTCGTTGTTATATGTAATGCAAAAATAGCTAAATATACACTGGGTATACATACTTTTATAAACAAAGGTGAAGTCTTGTATGTTTTCCCTAAACGAGAGCACATTATTTTCTGGCATTAAAAGAAGTACACTGTGATTTAATTTCTTATAGATTGTTTACATTATAGTGAAATTATAAACGTGAATTCATTCTAATCAAAGTACCGATGGTTTAGAGTTTGAATAGTCTCGTTACTCATCAATTTATTAAAATTGAAGATTGGTTTTTTTGAAGTTTATATAGCAGTTATATATTTAAATCTAATTATAACTGATATAATTTGATCGAAAAAGTTGATATAACTGCTATTCTTTAACAAGAAGGATAATTAATCTAATGATTGTAGATATAGTGCATATCAACCCGACCACTCCACAAACGGATCCAATGACTGCTATAATTTCAATATTCGTATCCATTCCAATTTGAAACAAAATGCAACCAAAAAACATCACTGCCATAAAAATACAAATCCAAAAGCCTACCTTATCTTCAGGTAATTCTTCCTTTGATAAACTTTCTGCATGTAGTTGAACTAAATAATTGTTATCGAAACTGGTTAATTTATTCTCAATGTAAACTAATTCATCATATATGTCTGTGAATTCTTGCTTAATACAACCAAGTTCTTCGTTAAGGCTACCAATTCGACGATTGTATTGAGTTGGTTCTATTTGAAGATTTTCAATGGTTTCAATCATGGTAAATTTGTTTATTGTATTTTTTACAAATTCCATTAATACTGTGGTTCTTTTTTGTAGTTTAATGATTTTTTCAGAGATTGATTCTAAATTTGCATATCTAGATTCTTTAATTTCTTTGACTGATTTTTTAAGTTTGTCAAAATCATCACTTGCTGAATCAAAAAATGGATTAAACAAAGATTTGATGTTACTGAATATTTCATAATAAACCCAATTTGAAGTGATATTGCTGTTTAAACTCTTCAATTCCCAATTATGCCTTACCTCAGGAAAAAAAATTATAGACTCTGAATGGAATGTTAAAATACCTGTCTGAAATATAACAATGTAAAGATCAATTGGTTTTAAGATAAGTTTCGAATCTTTATCTTCATGAAACACCTGTAGTGAAACGAATTGGTGTGGTTCATAGACAAACTTGCCAAAATTTTCCTTTGTTTCTGAAGTCACCGTTGAGTCATCTATTGTAATGTTGTTATCGAAATATTGAATCAGCTCATTCATTTCAGTAACACCAGAACAATTATAATCAAGCCACCAGGTACCCCTGTCTTCATTAAAGAAGAAGTCTTCGAATGATTGACCATTTTCTAATAATGAAGATACGTGTAAGACAGAGGAAGTGTTAGTGTCGGGAGTGAAATATAAAAACCTTTTGTTTAGTTCGAGCGGAGTCGGAATACTTGCACAGTGGACTATTGAAAGTAAGCATGAAATGCAAATCAATAAATAGTGGAAATCGTCCAACAACATTATAAATAACTTATTTCTTTGTTATAACGCTGAAAATGGAAATGATATAATGTGTTAATTTTAAGTGTCATAGCAATATATATATAATACCTTAAATAGCAACAATAATAAGGGACATACGTCTGAAATGACACAATGATTGATAAAAATAACATTCCTTAGCAGTAAGTATCATAAGTGAATGATGGGTATTGAGTTTTTTGAAAGTGGTACACTGTGGTTTAATTGTTATTTACATAATCTTAGCAGTAGATTCTACAGTTTATTCAAATAATCAGACCGCTGATTTAAGGTTTGTATATTCTCGTTGCTCATCATGTTTGTTTATTTTGCAAATTGTTTTTTTTTAAAGCTTCTGTAATAATTATATATATATATATATATGTAAACTTCATTAGAAGTCACATAATTCAATAGAAAGAGTTAGCATCAGTGTCATTTATGCAACAATAAAATAAGTAATTGATGTGCAAAATAAGCCTAGAATTCCAATTGCTCCACAAAAGAGCCCTATGCCTTTAATATAAACATTATCGAACATTTCTCCAATTTTATTCACAAAGCAAGAAATGAATATAAATATGTTAAAAATCCACATCCAAGAGTATATTCTCTCTTCAAATAAATTTCCCTTTGCTACTGCTTCTTCATGTAATTGAAGTAAGTAATTGTTATTAAAAGTGGTCAATTTTTTTTCAATGCAAACTAATTCATCATATGTGTCCGTGAACTCTTGCTTAATGTCACTAAGTTTTGCGTTAAGTCTACTAATTTGTCCATTGTATTGGGTTGACTTTGTTTGGCCATTTTCTATAGTTTCGATCATTGTATAATTATTTATTGTCTGTTTTACAAATTCAATCATCGCATTTGTTTTCATTCGAAGTTCGATGGTGGTCTTAGAGATAGGTGCTAATTTAACATTTTTCTTTTGACTAATTTTCTTGATTGATTTCTGAAGTTCGTTCAAATCATCATTTATTTGGTCAAGAAGTGGATTTAGCATAGACTTGATGTCACCAAGTATTTCACAATATGCCCAATTTGAAGTAACATTGCCGTCCAACCTTTGCAATTCCCAGTTTTGCCTCACCGCTGGGAAAAATTCAATAGGTTCTGAATGGAAAGTAAAAATACCTGTCTGAAACATAACAACATAAAGGTCAATGG
>PPOP03000036.1:0-103538 GCA_003708535.3 Kazachstania bromeliacearum | reverse complement strand
CACGTTCATGCACGAAAAAATTGCTTTTTTTTTTAAAAAATGAACATTATTCCACGGTTTTTTTATTCTCCTTTTACCCTGAATTGGAGCTGCACATGCACTAAAGGCAAAGTGAGCCAGAGTCTCGAAACGCAGCCAGGGAAACAATGATTGGTCCGGCCAGGTTGGAGACCTGTGGCTGGACAGACGACGAGTATAATAGCAAACTGATATTGTATTGTTTTATATACGTATACAGTGGAGATACTGTGGTCCCCTCACGGGCACCCCTTGCCCAGCAGGTTAGCCCTCCACGACGGTCTCGACCAATCCTGTGGCGACGTCATAAAGCAGCCCGTGAACTTGTAAACTGTCTTTGCTTGCCTGGATGACACTGTTTGACATCAAGTTTGCCAGTTGTCTGGCCACGTTGACTTTCGCACAGTGGTGGCTCTTGTCTTGTAAAGTGAGACACTCAGTTTGCAAAGTTGGTTGCTCTTGGTCTACTAGTTCTTGAATGGGTTGTAAATATTTGTACAATTGCATATCCCCTTGCTCCATCAATGCGTCTCTCTTCAAGGCCAGACAAGTCTGGATCCCACCACAGTCGGTGTGTCCACAGATTATAATTCTCTTGATTTGAAGACAATTTATGGCAAATTCTAATGTAGATTGTAAATGTATATTGTCTTCAAGGCACATATTGGCTATCACTTTATAAGTGAAAATTTCACCTGGTAACACGTTGAAAATGTTTTCGTTGTATCGAGAGTCCGAACAACATATTAAAAGCGTGTGTGGTTTTTGTCCCCGACCGTTGTGTTCACTGAAAAGTGTGTTATACGATGACTCCATGTCTTGTTGCCATTTCTTGTTACTGTTGATGAAATCCTGTATGGTGGATTTATCGTTCAATTCGAATATACTCTCGTTTCCCTGGGTCATGCTTGCTGTGGCTTCACAACTCTCAACCCCCCATATTTGCCTTGACGTCCACCAATTTGTTTATATATCCAACTTCTTCGAGGAAACGTGTAGTCATTAAGTTCACCAAGATTGTGGTCATACTGACGTCAATGCGCGCATGTCCCAAACGGGAAGTTTCCTATTGTTTGTCGGAGCGTGCCTTGAAATTCCGGTTTAGGCGATGTGCACGTGACAATTGGGTTTTCTCTCATTTTGTCTTTCCCTTTAAAAAATGTGTACATTTAATTGAATTTGTGTCGTTTCTAATATTGGATTATAAGCAGGGAAACTGATAATTAAATGGTTTCTATTCGGTGTAATGTTTGGTTCGGTGTCGGAGTAATTGTATTGGCAGCCAGGGGGCTTTGTGATTTGCATGATTGGCCCAGATTTGTAGCTGAAAACGTGCCCCCTATTGGTGGAAACATTAATAATACTGTATTCGATTTCAATGGACAAGATCAATTTGAATTGAAGCAAAGAGGGTCAGCAAAAGTGACCAGGTTAAAATTCGACCAATGGGTAACTACACAATGGGAAATCTCTCAAAAAAATATGTTGGCTAATGTGAGAAACTCAAGAGATCCCGACAGTCAACAAAATTTTAATGACACTACTGCAGAGGTGCCCAATGGTGTAATAATTGCGTCACCATCGCGTCAAGCGCCCAATTATTTTTTCCAATGGATTAGAGACATGGCCATTACATGTTTGTCGTTGAATGATATGTTTTTGCAAGATGATACAGGTTTTTTGAAACCTGTACTAATTGATTATATGAATAATGCTAAAGTGTTACAACATGTGGATAACCCCTCGGGGAAATTCAACGACAACCTTAATAATTTGGGTGAACCGAAATTTAATGTAGACAATTCACCATTCTTACACGAATGGGGTAGACCACAAGATGATGGTCCAGCATTGAGAACTGTTTCTATCTTAACCATATTGAACCACACAACATTTGATAACTCGTACGAAATTTTCAATGATGTGGTGACAAACGATTTGAAATATATTATAACTCATTGGAATGAAACGTCTTTTGATCTTTGGGAAGAAGTTAACGGTAAACATTTCTTCACTGCCATGTCACAATTATATGCTGTTCAATTAGCAATTCAATTCTTAAATGAACATGAAAATATTGCAAACCAAGACCCTAAATTTTTACAAGATTTAACTTTTACATTCAATGAAATTGATAAATGGGTACGTTCAGATTATTTTGTTGATCATAGTAAAGGGATCATTGTGGAAACTCCATCTAATTTGAAAGATAGACCATCGGGACTTGATATTGCTGTAATTATCACTGCATTATTGACACATCCAACCACTGAAGATCTTAATGAGAAGATTCCCTTTAACATCGACGAACCTGTTGTGTTAGACACACTTTATGGATTAATTGAATCTATGGCAAAATTGTACCCAATTAATAAAGGAATTCTAGAATCAAATATGGGTGTGTCATTGGGGAGATATCCAGAAGATGTTTATGATGGTGTTGGAATCTCGGAAGGTAACCCATGGTTTTTATCCACAGCCATTGCATCGAATGCCATGTACAATTTAATTTGGTGGAAAACTTTATTGAAACAAGATATTATCATCCCAGTAAAAGATCCACAATTTTGGTCCTTATTTATTAACGTCAATTACATTGATAATCATGATAATTTGGTGTTACCATACCATTCAACTGCATTTAACGATACAATGAAACAATTATTCCAATTTGGTGATTCATTTTTAGACATCATTAGAGAACATGTCGGAGACAATGGTGAAATGAGTGAACAATTCAATAAATACACGGGATTCCTTACAGGTGCAACACATTTAACTTGGTCATATTCTGAATTATACAACGCAGTCAACAGTAGATCTAAAGTGGAATCATTTTATCAATAAATAATATTCTTTATGTTATTTCAACATACTTATAACAAATAAATATATCTAGATACAAATATATATGCATAATTTTTATTCAAATCAATATTTTCTCCTCTTTCTCTTTATCTAAATAAAGACAATCTCTACAAAGATTGTAAATCATCTGTTGATCTTCTAATCGTATGGTGTTATGACGGAATGGTAATTTTAATCTATGGTAGTCTCTAATTATAATGCAAAGGTAAAAAATTACTTGGAAATTCATATAGAAGGCTTCATTAATAACAACATCTACAATTCTTTCCCTGGGGAGAAATTCAATTTGTTCAAATAACCATTTGTTTACACGTAATGGGAATATTATATACCCACTTATTCGCGATATTTGAATCCCATAATTCTTCACTATTGTAATGGATTCAATGGTGGGATTCTTAACCAACACTAAACTTATTATCACACCAGCCACTTTAAATAGCAAAGGGTGGTTGATGACAACTTCATAATCCCTGGTAAACTTGTTCAATAGTAAGTTCAATATAACGATCACTACACTGTTGAACAAAAGTTGTCTTCCGTAATGAGCGCTTCCTACGCTTATATGAGTATGAGTTGGGTTGGAACCATTTGTCTCAATTGAGATGTTATATTTTTTACGTGATATGGTTTGTCTCTCTATCACAGTATCATTCATCGATGGTTAACACTTCAATTTCTAACTTTTCCGTTGTTAATTCATATTTTTTTTTTCTTGATTCAATTTCTTATATAACCGCTTCACAATAAACAATATGAAATTATGCTTTATATATATATGTAATATTATATGAACTACCTTCAATTACTCTAGTCAGTTTTATCATTTGCATCCGTAGTTGACTGAGCTTCATTGATCTTCTCTGTACTGTCTTGCATATTGTCTTGAATTGTCTCTTCCTTACTTTCCGATACCTCTTTGTTTGCTTCTTCCTTCTCAGCTTCAGATTCTTTGTCATCCGAATCTTCTTTATCATCTGACTCATTCCCTTCAGCTTCAGCTTCTTCTAATTGTCTCTTTCTATCTTCGATTGTACCCAAGACAATTTCAGTCTTTCTATAGTTTTTCAATTCTTTATACGACATACCACCAGAAGTTTTCTTATTAAAAGTGCTTTTAGTATCAGTTTCCTTTTGAGCATTCATATCTTCCAATTTAGCATTCTCCTTTGCTTGCTCTAATTCCTTTAGATGTAATTCATGTTTATGTTGTATTTCTACTATCTTGGCATTGAATTCTTCAACGGTACCAATATCTCTTCTAATATCTTCACAATATTTATTGAAATCAGGTGGTAATCTAGATCGCAGGGCTAGTTCAATCATAACAGGGTGTTTCCTCTCTTCACTAGTGAACTTCGCCTTCACTTGTCTTCTTGTTCTGTAAGGGAATAATTGAGCAATCAAGTTAAAATCTGTCCCCCACATAGATAAAGATTTATAGAATTTAACCATCTCTTCTGCACTCCAAGGATCCGTGTAACTACCTTTACCGTAGGTACCATAATTATAAAGGTTATCAAATGGATTTTCGTCCACTTTCTTTTTGTGAGCATTCTCTAAATTTGCATTTCTATGTCTATCCACCACAATGGATTCCTCATCCAAGACCATCTGACCATGTTGATTCATTTTCATTTGAGGCGCAACTGGTTGCGGTCTTTCTTCTGGTACATCTGTATTCAACAGTTTTTCTGCTGCTTGCTTTCTAGCTTCCTTCTCTCTTTCATCCTCTTCTTTGTTTAATAAAGTCAATGATTTAAATTCTTCACGAGCACGCTTTCTCAATTCTCTACGTTCTTTACGTTTTTCCATTTTAGCTTTTTCTGCTGTCTTAGATCTTTCAAAATTGTCAGATAATTCACCAATGGGTAACGTGGGTTTACATAATTCAGCCATAGTAAAACTTTGTACATCAATCAAATATTTATCTGAATCTTCATCCTTTAATTTCCTAGGTATCTCTTTAACGTTTCTAACTGTATATTTTTCATATATTTGATCAGTTCTATGATATAATTCATTATCATCCTCAGTTTTAGCTATTGGATCAGGAATCCCTACAGCTGTCGGTACTGGTATTTTTGAGACAATACTAATTCTATGGGTGGAACCTGATTTTTTGGATATAGGTGTTCTAGAAGATAGTCTTCTTCTCTTAAACGTGGTCAATGTTGCTGATTCACTTTCCACAACTTGTCTGATTTTCAATTTATTTGGTAAGTTACCGGAAATACTGGATAACCGTCTTCTGGTTGTGTTAACAATTGTAGATGGTTTTAATTTATTATCAATGAAGCTCGGTCTTTCAGTCCCTTTACTTAAAGAGCCCAATCTGCTTGAACGTCTATTTGGATGACGATTTGCTGCTAATGATGCACCAACTTGTGTACTTGTTTGCGATGGCGCAAACTTCTTATCAAAAACAGGTTGACTATTATTCGGAAGCTCTGCAACTAAAGTGGAATTGTTATCCAATGTGTTTGTTTCATTATTTGTATTATCATCTTGTCCATCGACTTGTGTGGCTCCATCCATTTCTTTATGATCCTCATTTGTAGTTTCCGAATCATCGATGATAGGTGTTGGTTTCGATATTGGAACAGTGGGTGTACTGCTAGGAGCACGACGTTGTCTAACCTTTGGTGCAAATCTTGTACCACTCTTATTAATAATACTACTCATTATTGACAAAGTGTGTTTCCAACGAGGTTTACCAATTCTTCTTTAAAACATTTAATATATATTTGTTTATTTACCTTTGTATTATTTCGAAAAATATATTATACGCGTTGTCGTGAAATGTGACGATAATAATATATAATCGATTATATATATATTGAGATAATACATTGATTTTATCAGGCGTGGAACTTTTCCAAGTAAGCAGTTAAAGCAATCCATTCAGCGTCAGTAAAATTTGTAATCTTACCTTGCCATTTACCCCCATTTTTACCACCACCACCTTTCAAATTTTGAACCAATCCGGTAATATCGCTGGTTAAAGAAGATATTCTGTCACCAGAATCAGAAATTATCAACATTGAACCAGTATTGGTTGGCTTACCCTTTTCACGACCACATATGACAATCTCATAAGGTTCTTTGTAATCTTTCAAATATGTAGAAAGTCCCTTAAACACTTCTAATAAAAATGGTAAGGAACCAAACTCATCTTTAGCAAGATATGTCTTTTTGTATTTGTTTAAATTATCAACCAGTTTGGTCACTTCCATATTTGCTAATTCTTTGATCCAAAATTGTTCTCTCTTATTGCTTTGCTGCACTTGTTCTTTTAATTTAGAACCCTTTTCTGGTATTTGAGCTTCACTACAACTAAACAATGTCTTAGTAGCCCCCAAGATATCAGATGCAAATTTAGCATACTTACGAATTCTGGAACCACACATGAAATAAACTCTGGAGTTTGTCCCTCTCACAGAAGTTTGAGAGGAAAGAATCAGAACTGATTCAATTTGATTGGTATTGTTCAAATGAGTACCACAGCATGGATTAGCATCAACTTCACCAATGTGAATAGTACGTAAAATACCATTTTCTAAATCGTAATCTTCAGGGATCTTGGATGAGTCTACACCAGCATGCATCTCTGGAGTTCTTTCTACGACTTTGATAGCTTGAGGATTCTTAGTAATATAGTTATTGACAGTTTCAGTAAGCTCTTGAATTTCTTCTTCTGTCAATTTTCTACCAATTTCAATGTAATTAAAGTAGTCACTGGGTTCCAATACAGGTTTCTTCTCGGTAGGCACACCACCCATGGACCAACCTACAGTGTTTAAATTGTATGGTGCATTATCTAATATAGCACTTAATAAATGTTGACCTGTATGTTGTTGCATGTAATCAATTCTCTTCTCCTCGTCAACGATAACTTCCACTTCAGTGCCAGGTTCAATGAATTCATTGACGTGATGCTTAGCATGTAATCCACTTCTAGTAACTTCAGTCACTACAACACTCTTATCGGAGAATTTTAAAATACCAGAGTCACTTGGTTGACCACCACCTTCTGGGAACAAGATTGTGTCTTGTAATTCTACTTCATAACTTGGTGATTGTGGTTTCTTCTTACCCTTAGTTGCCACTTCTTCGCAACTTACCACGATTGTCTTGAAACCTTTGAAAAGAAAGGAATTACGTTGACAAGCTAGGGCACCAACAACTGTAGGCTTTGGAGTTGTCATTATATTGAGGTTTTATAAATGTCTATGTACTCTTTCAATAAGTAGATCTTATCTTGAAAAATTATTGTTGGCTTTTTATTACAATAAGTAATTTATATGCAAATGTCATTAAATAAGTGAAAAAAAATAAATAGATAAGAAAACTTTAATATGGTTTGTAACGATGACTCTTAGAATGTGATTTACTTTTTTTCTTTTCCTTCTTACTCTTCTTCTTCTTTTTGGGCTCATCGTCAGTTTTTTCAATGGCAACTGATCCCACTTCGGCTTCCAATGAGTCATCGAATAAGTCAAATTTCTTAGAATAATCCCAAAATTCTTGAGGTATATTCAATGCATTATTATTGTTCTTCCATATTTTAACACATCCATCTTCACCACATGAGTATAGTATATCAGAATGTTCAGCAGGGACGAAAACATCCCTAACAACTTCGTCACCATGAGCAGATTTGATTGATATACTGTTCTCGACATCTACCTTCTCACCAGACATTGGAATTAATTTCAATTCACCATCTCCTTCTTCGTGAGATAACCCAGTGGCTATAAATCCAGGATACACATCCACCACATAATCACACCCCCAAGCTTGTCTGATATCTCCAAAATCAAGAGGTTTGGGTTCTTTCAACTCTTCAGATTTATCATTTAATTCATGAATAGCAAATGTTTCCATGTGAGATAGTGTGTATATACGTTTAGGTGCAATCCAACCACATGAATGGATTGATGCATAATTAATAACTTGATGTAAAGCATCTTCTTCATCCTCCTGTGTCAAATCGTAAATATTAGTATATCCATCAGTAGATCCACTTAGAAGTACATTGGAATCTGAAGGATGGAATTTGATTGTAGTTATGTCATCATGATGAGAATCCACTAGAGATCTCCATGGGGTTTCCCATTTCCTTGTATCATAGATATGCAATTCTGCATCTACACCTTGCAACTCGGTCCCACAGGCAAGTTTCCCATGACGTGAATCCAACGATAAGAAAGGTGAACCCTTTTCATTGTTAATTGTAGCAATACAATCTTTCCCCGTGGGGGATCTCACATCGAATATTTTTACTGCCTTCAATGAAGCAGTGGCAAATTGTGATTCATTATGAAAATCATTATTAATAACTGTTAAATTATTGATTGCAGTTTCATCTGCTTTAAAAGTACGGATGCTTTCGTTTGTCTTCCAATCCAGTAAATGGGCTTCCCCATTACTCAAGCTAGTCAATAACCCATGATTATACAATGGTTTTAATTGGAAACACCAATTATTCGAGCCAAACGATTTCGAATTGACAAAAGAATATTGTGACATAATCTGTTGGAGACTTCAATTGTTATAAACATTTAAGTGATGATCATGTTCGAGAGTCTCTTAAAATTTCAGATCCAGATTCGTGTAAATTGACAGGTATTTGTCAAAAAAATTGCAAAAATAAATGGTCCCTGGCGGGATCGAACCGCCGATCTTGGCGTTATTAGCACCACGCCTTAACCAACTGGGCCAAGGGACCTATTATTTAATGATTTTTGGAGGATTTTGAGGTGGACAGAAATGACAGAAAATGGTCAAATGAATTACCCGTATTTAGTGATCAACGATACAATGATTTGCAGAGACAAGATAAGATAAGTTACTTAGAATTACGTCTAACAAAAGGAAAGGAAACATAGCTATCAATTTATTTACAGTGCATTCTATTTAACCATTTATAGAAGTTACCCGATTGAGCATCTAAGTAGAATCTCTATTTGTAGAATTATCAGTACAAGATTACAATTTCATAAGGCAATTTGTAAAGAATAAAATAACAACAAACTTTACAACAAAAAAAAACTGATCATGTCTAACCAAGAAGTAATGTTTAAACAGTTATTGGGAATTGTTCAAGATTTGAAAGCTGGTCAAGATGCAATGATAGCAAGCCAAGAAGCATTGTTAGCTGGTCAAGAAGCTCTGATAGCTAGTCAAAAAACAATGAGGGTTGAAAACGAAACTAGATTCAAGGAATTTTCCAGACAAATTGAAACTAAACTTAATACGATTACTACTAATCAATCCAAAACTGTTGAAGAACAGGAAGCTGAGTTGATCCATAACGTTAGAGAGAAACTGAGACAAAAATTTGATGACTCTCTTGTTCAAACCTACGGTAAACAAGCAGAAACAAAGACAGCTTTGCCAGGAAATGAGAAACGCAAAATACTAATTTTGCAAAAGGAAAAGGATGACGACATTGCACGTGTCATTGAACTAGAGTATTTACAATATCATAGAAAGAAGAATTTTATTGAAGAACATGACGCCCGTTTGGACAACAAACAAGTGCCAGACAAGATTATTATAGACGAATCTGCTGAAAAGATTGCTAAACTTGAGGAAGAAAACCTTATTCTAAAGTGTAAACTTGAGGAAGATAACCGTGATTTAAAGTATAAAATTATGACAATGGAATTCAAACAGAAGACTTTCGAAAAGGAAATCAAAGCTAAATTTGCTCAATACTCTAAACCCACTGTTACCGATCCTGAGGTTCTTGTTAAACTTGCTGAAAATGCCAAACCCACTATTACCGATCCTGATGTTCTTATGCAAATTGAAGAATATTGTGCGGAGATCAGATCTCTGACTCCAGTCGGTACAAACAATAGCTTAGAGATAATCAAATTGAACATTCCTATGTTATGTTTGAATAAAGATGAGCCTCGTTTATCTGAACTTTCCGTACCATATTGCGATTCTCCCTTAACACCTCATCCAGATATCATGTTTAGAGGTGAAACAGATATGGCCTGCGTTGAGAAACTGATACGTATCCAAGAAAACTTGATTGCTTGGGATGTCAATTTTGAAGATTGGGCTGATTTCTTGGCTATGTGTGCGGATGAAACTATCCTTTCGACTATCAACCCGGACCACGACATTATCTCCTGGGATATAGCTGTCCACAGGATTTTCCAATATACTAATTTCAGGAAATATAACATGGACAAACTGAAAGAACTGATCTCTATGCGGATTCAAAAAGGCGAACTTGTCGCTAGCTACTTGAGGAAAGCTGTTGACTTAACTAGAACCATGCCGGCTATTGACACACATGCGGCACTTCAATTAGTTTTTTATGAGGCGCTTATATCGTACAAACCTTATTTACCAGTACCAAATCCTAATGTATACAATACTAATGACTTATTAGACGAATTTATCTCAATGCAAATCCCAGATCATGTTAGAATGTACTAATATACCATCTTTGAATACTACTATATCTCTATTTGCAAAGAGAAAGGGTAAACTTGCATCTTCTAATCTTAATTGTCACAAAAATTATAAAGGCCAAAAGATGTTTTTAAACTGTTATAGACAACAATGACTCAGTTGGTAGTGACACAATTGATAACATTCCAAGGGTGGAATTAGTATATAACATTTATATATATGTAAAATATACAACATTCATGAAGATAGACCAGGAAGTATTAAAACATTATTGTAGTATTAGAAATAATTCTATAATATAGATCGTGCCTTTATACATATTTTCTTCCATTTAAATCATAGCAAAAACAGTAAATAACTCTAATAAGGAGTCTTTAGTAAATTGTAAACCCCTTTTCAGACAAGTAAAAGACACAATTAATATTAGATAGATGCATATTATATATATATATATATGTAATATGGTGTCGGAATAGGGACATCCCGTACCAAGTGATTAGATACTAGAATGTTTGAAGTAATCTCGAAAATTGCTATTAGAACTAAGCTAATTAAATAAACTCGAAGTAGTTACCGAGCATATCTGCTGCTAAATTGCATTATTGCTCACTGGGAAGTTTACAATGAATCAACCAGATATCCCAACTTATCCGCCCGGAACAGTGCTTACTGTGGGTTCACATCAAGTGAGAATTATCAAATATTTGACTAGTGGTGGTTTTGCTCAAATTTACAGTACTGAAGTGTCGCCGCCAGATCCCTTCTGTGGTGGGAATATTGCATGTTTAAAAAGGGTTATTGTACCTGATAAGACGAGTTTAAACACATTAAGAGCTGAAGTGGATGCTATGAAATTACTTCGAAATAATAAGAATGTCGTCTCATATATTGACTCACATGCAGCTAAATCAAATTTAATGCCAGGAGCATACGAAGTGTTCCTTCTGATGGAGTATTGTGAAAGAGGTGGGTTGATAGATTTTATGAACACTAGATTACAAAATAGGTTACAAGAACATGAAGTTTTACAGATCATGTCACAGGTATCACAAGGTGTGGCAGCCATGCATGCATTACAACCTCCATTGATTCATAGAGATATTAAAATTGAAAATGTTTTAATTTCCAAGATTAATGAATATAAACTTTGTGATTTTGGTTCAGTAAGTGGTGTGATAAGACCACCTAATAATCAACAAGAACTAGCATATGTACAAAATGACATTATGAGGAATACAACAGCACAATATAGAGCTCCTGAAATGATTGATTTTAGACTTGGTTTACCCATCGATGAGAAATCAGATATTTGGGGGTTAGGGGTATTCCTTTATAAACTTTGTTATTTTACTACACCATTTGAAAAGGGAGGAGAAAATGCGATCTTACAATCAAGATTTGAGTTTCCTGCATATCCAGCCTATAGTGATGGATTAAGACACTTGATCAGTCGTACGTTAATGGTACAACCATCTCAAAGACCTAACATTTATCAATTGGTAGAGCAAGTCTCTGCATTACAAAACTTACCATGTCCAATTATTAATTTCTATTTGAAACCTAATATGACAGAACCACCAAAGAATCTTCCACGTGTTCTTCCAAATATGAATAATCTTCAAAAAACAGCATTAGTCGATCAAATATCGCAAAAGCAATCTTACGCTGTCACAGGTAATGGGCCAGGTAATTTTGTACCAACAGTAGAAGGTCAAATACCACTTGTTAGAACACAATCGACTAATTTAGTGAGTAATAACAAACCTCATCCTAAATACTACGAACATCCTCTGACTAGAAAAACAGTACCTTTCAAAACAAATGAGAGAATCATTCCCCCAGATGTTTCATCTTCCTCGGATGAAGAAGAGGAAGAGGGAGAGCAGGAAGAGAGAGAAGATACAAGTTCTGCTGAAGAAACGATTATTAAATCTATTAATCGTCCACCCATCTTGAACAAAACTGTTGGTGGTAGACGTTCTATTTCAATTGCTACTGAAAAACCTCCATCACGCAAGATAAAAGAAGACATTAATCCATTTTCAAGTGAAAATAGAATAATAGAAGACAATAAAGATGAAAGTATTAATGAAACGAAAAAATTAAATAAAGAAGAAATTAAAAGGAAAATGTTCGAAAAATTAAATGCTTCAGAGAGTTCTTTCCAATCAAGATCTAAGAAGAGTGAATCATTGGAACAAACTTCACAAAAGAAAAATAAGTCAAAACCAATTGTACCGCATAAACCTGATCATTTAAAGCCTAAATTACCTCCAAAACCTTCATTTCTTTCTGGAAAGAAATTGAATACCGTAGCTGGGACTACTTCTAATAATTAATTAATTACAGATATTTAATATAGAATCATATTTTTATTTTCCTACCATTTATCTGTAATGATCTTCCTCAAGGTCTTAAGAAAACTGAAGATTCAAATCCAAAACTAGAATGCATTAATGTACTGATACTTATATATCTATAAATAAAAAATTAGAAAAATAACGTTTATTCACTATCACTCCATTCTTCAAATGAATCTAATATGAAATCTGTAGCTTCTTCAAATCTTTCTTCAATATTATTATTCAACCCATCTGAATCACATCTTAAAACTCTACCGAATTTCTTTCTTGGCTTCTTATTTTCTGTACTATCACCCCAACATGGATGATTCTTGTTAGAAAACACTAATGAATTTTTGAAATACCAATCACTTAAGGTCTCATCAACTAAAGGTATTAAAGGTTTTAATGAATGTTGACCAGTAAAACTTATGACAGCTTTCACATTACTTCTAGTATCTCTGTGTCCCAATAAATGTACAATACCAGAGCAAGCATCACCTATCCCGATAAATGCAATGTTTGTTGTACTATTGAAAAATTTAACATAATTATCCCATATAAATGATAACACTTCTTGTGCTGTAATCATGGCTGAATAATTATCTTGTTCAAAAAAGGATTGTGGAATATTGATATCAATAACACCGTATTCTCTATTTATCCCCCATTTAATAAATTCAAGCCCAGTATCCGTTATTACTGAAGCTGATGGGTCAATAGTCCCTTGTATAGGATCTCTCTTAGCCCATATCTCGGGGGTATCACGTACCATTATTATTACAGTATTTTTGGTATAGACATCTGGTGAACATATTACGGTATCGTCAGCTAATTTTAGTTTTAATAATGGAAATTTAACAAATCCAAATTCTTTAGACAAAAGATTGAATTGTTGTTGACGAATAGCTGCCTGTAAAGGAAAATTATTTGTAGCAATGGTATCTGTGATAGGTTTTTGTAAATTGATTCCAGCATTCCCATGTCTACTTTGGAAACATTTCCAATATTTCGATTGTAATCTAATAACTTTTTCAATAATCTCGACTGCTTCAGGTTTGGGGTCCTTCAATGGTTCTGGTAATTCTTCAGGTGGTTCACCAATCAATATTTTGGCTACACTCAGGGCACTTCTTGCAATAGCGTCCAAATTATACCCACCTTCTAACACTACACATAAATTACCATTGGCCAATGATTTTAACATATGTGTCATATGACCATAACAACTTGGAGTCACATGGCATTGACCAATTGTATCACCATCAGCTGCGTCAAACCCAGCAGAAATAATTACTAAATCTGGTCTAAATTCACGACTCATGGGCATGACCACTTGTTCAAAAGCCCACATATATTCAGCATCACCAATACCACCAACTGGCCAAGTAATATTACAGTTAAACCCTTCACCTTTTCCTTCACCAATTTGATCATATTGTCCATGAATGGTCCCGGGATAATATTTTCCCATTTCGAACCTATGTAATGATATATATAAGACACGATCATCATTGTAGAATGCCTTTTGTGTACCGTTACCATGGTGAATATCCCAATCTAAAATGACAATTCTTCTGACACTTTCAGGATAATTTTTCAGAATGTTTTTACTAGCCACAGCGACATTACTAAATAGACAAAACCCACCAGCAGATTCAGGTTCTGAATGATGACCCGGTGGTCTTACCACAGCCATAGCATTTTTCACTTTCCCCTCCACAACAGCTTTACAAACTTCAATGGCCCCCCCACAAGGTAATTTAGCACTTGCATAGGAATCGTTATTGAAATATACAGAATCACCCTTTTCAGTAGCCTTTAGCAATTCATCATGAGACATTTTCTCTGTACTTTCAATAAAATCTAAATGTTCTTTGGAGTGAACTTCTAGGATTTCCTCCGCGGTGGCTTCCCTAATGGGAATCTTGAGCATCAAATCACCGATATCATCCACACCGCTCAACATTGGATCGTTGATCAACCCGTTCTCAGCCAATATTTTATAGATACGGTAGATTCTACGAGGATCTTCTGGATGAGGATCGATATATTCAAAATAAGAAGTGAAAATCTTGGCATGGTATCTCATACGCACGTCATAACAAAGCCCTGTCTTCAAAGGAGTATAGCGAATCTTAGGTTTACAAACAGGTACAATAACCTGTTTCTTTGATACGACCACGGTGTCTATTTCGTTATCGTCGGACAGTTCTCTCTTCGTGGTAGGATTTTCTGTCATAGTCATATTTTTTTTGTTGCTAATCAATCTTTGCTCCCCAATATCTGTGTTCTACTACTATTAAATAAGCCTTTCAACACTAATAATAATTCACTTGGTATAGTTATACTTCCCACGAATATTGTGTTTTGTCAGGTTCAATAAACACTATTGACTATTGTTAAATAAATGATTAAATTCTCGAATTTCCATTTCTCGGTTTTCGGAAATGGGGAAATTTCCTGAAAATTTTTTTGATGCAAGAAATAGATCTCGATGAGCTAAGTAGTTAAGGTCCTGACGTTTTAAATTGGTTCTTGAAGGAATTGGACATTGAATATTCAGGATGGACTTCTACAGGGACGCCACATGGGTGCTAGAGTACGTGGAGCAACAGGACGCCAAGGGACAGATCTCCGGGTCTTTACAAACGCTAGTGTTGAACAGTTGTAAAAGGTACAAGTTGAAGACCAACCCAAAACATATATATGCTGTGGTTAATTCGTGTTGGAAGTATAAGGACTACTTGGAGACAATAATGAAGAAGTCTGGGATCTTGAAAGATATACCCGTGAAGAAGGGGAAACCCATGTATACAAGATTGACTTTAATGTTATTGTGTCATGATTTGTTAATCTCTAAATCCAAACGTATTCAAATGGGGAAGCACCCCATTAAGAGATATGTTTTGGAACATAAGACTAGATTAAAGGCAGAATTGGCTAAATTGAAGATTAAATTGAAGGTTACCAGTTTGTCACAAATCGCAGAGACTGATGATCTAACTAACGATGTTACTCCAGTGAGATGGATTAGAATCAACCCCCTAAGATGTACTGCGGAAAAACCAGTCGAGTCTGTTTTAGTAGAATTGAGGAAAAAATTCACAGAGGAAGTTGATGATTGGACTAAGATTGTCCCAGGTTCAATTTATTATGATAAATATATTCCAAACTTGTTTGGTGTTCACCCACAGGATAGAATTACATCTCATGAACTGTACAAACAAGGTAGAGTTATTATTCAAGATCGTGCATCTTGTTTCCCAGCACATATCTTGAATGCTACTGAAGATGATATCATTATTGATTCATGTGCTGCACCAGGTAACAAGACTACACATGTTGCCTCATATATGTTTAAAGATCAAGATACAACCAAGGAACCTAAAGTACAAATATATGCATTTGAAAAGAATCCAGAAAGAGCTGAAGTGTTATCTAAAATGATTAAAGTGGCAGGTTGTGCCAAACAAATTCAAGTTAACGTAGGTGATTTCACAAAATTAGCACTTCCAGAAAAATATCCAAATGTTACAGGGTTCGTGGTGGATCCAAGTTGTTCTGGTAGTGGTATCTTTGGTAGAAAATATGTTGACTCACTAAACAGAAAGAAGAAACAAGATGAAAATGATAACACTGAGAAGGAAAACAACGATGAAGACGATGATGTTATCCCTGATGAACAAGAAGAATATAACAAGAATGAAGATTTGAAGACACGTTTATCGAAATTGTCCTCATTCCAATTCCAAATGGTGAAACATGCAATGAGTTTCCCTAAGGCAAACAAAATTGTTTACAGTACTTGTTCCATCCACGCTGAAGAAAATGAACGTGTTGTTATTGATCTATTAATGGATGCGAAAGTACAGAAATGGGGGTGGAGAGTGGCCCCTAGAGAGAAAGTGTTGCCTACTTGGGAGAGAAGAGGTTTTGTTGATGAATTTAAAGAAGTGTTCAGAGAAGAATCAGATATTGAAAAATGTGAACAAATGGCTCAAGGTTGTATACGAGCATTGCCTAGAGATGACGGTGGTATTGGTTTTTTTGCCGTTTGTTTTGAAAGAGATGTATAATTTGTACTACTATTGCAATTTATCCTATGTATACTATATTAACTTATAACCTTTCATAATAGTAATATTTATTGCTGTTGTTTTTGACATATTTTTCAAAGTTTCCTTATAGTGAAAAAAAAAATTACAGTATGTAAATTCATCTGTTGATCAGATTAAAAGAGATAACTTCAAAGGGAGATCTATATGTTATCTGGCCAAGAAAACGGTGAACCTGATCCAAAATCGTTGATTCTGGAGTTTTCCAGTGATGATGAAGTGAGCAACTCAGGAATTACGGATTCAGAAAATGATGAGATTGAAGAAGATGGTGAAAATATGATGTATTATGAAAGAACTATTCAAGAAATTGCAAGAGGGGACTTGTACACATGTATGATTTGTACTGTTGAGATGGATTATACATGTAAGATGTTTGCCTGTAATAAATGTTACAGAGTGTTTGACTACGACTGTATAAGAGAATGGGCCATTAAATCTACAGAAAAGACTGCTGACAGAATTTGGAAATGTCCCAATTGTTACCATGTAAATAAGAAAGTTCCAGTAAAGAACAGATCCACATGTTGGTGTGGGAAAGTGGTTAATCCAGATGCTAATCCGTTAGATCCAAATTCTTGTGGGCAAACTTGTAATGCAAACATTTGTAGCCACGGTTGTTCCAAGACTTGTCATCTGGGTCCTCATCCTGAATGTACTAGAATGATTTCTTTGAATTGTAAATGTGGTAAACACACAAAAGAGATGGCATGTTTCCAAGCAAGAGCTCAAAAGAGTAAAAATGGATTCCATTGTCAAGACAAATGTGGGTTATTGCTACCGTGTGGTATTCATAAATGTGAAAGAATCTGTCATTCAGGACTATGTGGTCCATGTCCGGAGACATTGACTACAACACCAGAGAGTGAAGTGAAAATTAGATGTTATTGTGGATCTCATTCGATAAACTCTATAAAATGTAAAAATGTAAAAATATCTCCTAGGTTATCTAAAGATAACAACGGTGATAAATGGACAGGTGTGTACTCCTGTTCAGAGGTTAGAACTGTGGAGTATGCATGTCATGAGCATTCTTTCGTAGAGAAATGTATCGCACCACCAACAATTTCAGGTACTAAAGCATGTCCCTATTCTCCTAAATTGTTGAAGACATGTCCCTGTGGGAAGACATTACTACAAGAATTGGCTCAGCCAAGAACAAAATGTACTGACCCTATCCCTCATTGTGACTCACGCTGTGGGAAACCATTAAAATGTGGTAAACACGTATGTCAATTTACATGCCATGAAGGTTCTTGTATGGACCCATGTTTGCAAATAGAAAAGGTTAAATGTTCATGTCATCAAAGGACATTTTTAGTACCGTGTGCTTTTGAAGGTCCACCGCATTGTAACATTAAATGTGAATCATTGATGTCATGTCGTCGTCATAGATGTATAGAAAGATGTTGTTCTGGTAGACCACTGGCTGAACAAAGAAAGAAAAATGCTGTTTTCCGTTCAAGAGATAATATGATGGATGAAACACTAGTTGAAGCACAACATGTATGTTTGAAAGATTGTAACTTGACGTTATCTTGTGGGAAACATCAATGCCAAAGAAAATGTCATCCAGGTAAATGCCCACCATGTTTAGAAAGTGATTCTAATGATCTAGTTTGTCCATGTGGTAAGACTATTGTTCCAGCGCCTGTCAGATGTGGTACAAAATTGCCACCTTGTGATCATCCTTGTATCAAGGTTGTGGAAGGTATCTATCCCTGTGGACATGTTCCTATGCCACACACATGTCATCCATTGGATCAACCATGTCCTCCTTGTACCGCTCCTGTTTTCAAACCTTGTAAATGTGGGAAAAAGGATAAAGTAAGAACAGTTTGTTTTCAAGATGATGTTTCCTGTGGACAAATATGTGGGCAACAATTATCATTCTGTCATCATACTTGCCAAAAGACATGTCACTTGCCCGGTGATTGTCAAACTAAGTGTAAGCAAATTTGTAATTTAACGAAGGTTAATTGTGAACATAAATGTCGTAAACCATGTCACGGTAAAGAGCCTTGTCCTGATATTCCTTGTATTACTTTAATCAAAATCAAATGTGCCTGTGGGAGAAAGGAGAAGGAAATTACGTGTGGTGCTACTTCAACAAACCCATCTAGTGCAACAACAGAAATATTAGAATGTGACGACGAATGTGAAGCTTTCAAAAGATGTCAACAATTGAAAGAGGCGTTCGGTATTGCTGATTCTAATGATTCGATGGCCAGTAAAAATGAAGAAGCTGATAAATTGAGAGTTTTAGTACCAAGAGCTACTACTTTTGAAGAATTACAGTTACCATTTACTGAACATGTCATTTCTACATATGCTAGACAAACAAAATGGTGTGACCAAGTTGAAGGAATTTTAGACAAACTTGTCGAAGATAAAACCAGATCAAGTTTACATTTCAAGCCAATGAAACCACCACAAAGATATTTTGTTCAAGAACTAGCTAAAGTTTATAACTTATATTCTGAATCGCAGGATCCAGAACCAAAGAGATCTGTATTTGTGAAAAAGCAAGCTGATACTATAAAACCATTAATGACACTAGCTGATGTCTTACCTTTGTATGAAACATTCAAAGAGATAGAGAAAGAACGTAAAACGAAAGAATATGAAGCTAGAGTTACTGCCCAATTAGTTAATGTAAAGATTGAAGAAGATGATATTCCTGTTTATGTAGCTGCAAAAAACGGGTTTTTGGTGAAAAACTTGACGGCAGGTACTTCTGTAGATGATTTGGTTAGACTATTTGATAAGCATCTAAAGCCAACTTTAATTTTGAACCCACAATATTACATTTTGGAAGACACAAAGGATGCGTTGATTTATCCAGAAAATTACTCCTCTATTACGGAAAATGTCTTCCGTGATATGGAAACATTGGTAAGTCATTTCGATTATATGGTAAAAGAAGAGTTTATTGCGGATGGCGTTGAATTGGTTGACGTTTCAACAAAACTACCAACTAGTGATGCTGAACAACCTGAAGACAATTCTGTGACCGATATCATTGAAAGCCCAACTCCATTGCAAAAGACGGAAACGGAAGAATTAGAATTCAACGAAGTAGAGAGGCTACAAACACCTGGTGTACAGGAAGATGAGATTGTAAATGAACCTTCCATGGATGACATTATATAGATATCGTATGTACGTATTATTATTATAGATTCCTTTTGTTTTTATCACCTCCTAATTAAATTATGTTCCGGATCTGAGATATTTAATTTTTTCCAAAAAACTGACACCTGACAAAAATTTTATATAAACTGACAGATCTCAAAGGCAAGTATATTAACTCATTAGATCTTTAACAACTAGTTATATATAATGGATAACATATTTGGTGGTTTTGATGGATTAGTTCAGGCTAGGCCGACCGAACATTTGGGTGATAATGATATGTCCTTCGGTGGTCAACTTAGTCCAGCTTTGAAAATTCACGAAGATGGTGGTGAAAGTGGTTGTGGTGGTAAAGTTTGGATCGCTGGTGAACTTTTATGTAACTACATATTGGAGAAATCAGATAAGAATGAATTACTTTCTGAATGGACTCAAGAAAAGCAACAGTTTAGAAATGTATTGGAATTGGGTAGTGGTACAGGTTTAGTAGGTTTATGCGTAGCTTTAATGGAGAAACAATCATTCCAAAATGGTACCAAAGTGACAATCACAGATATCGACATGTTGGTACCGTTAATGGATAAAAACATTCTTTTGAATGATGTTGACCATGAGATGAAAGCTGAAGAATTATGGTGGGGTGAACCTTTAGCTGAAAAATATAATAATAATATTCACAGTGATCTGTCTCCAGATGTCGATTTGATTTTGGCTGCAGATTGTGTATATTTGGAAAAGGCCTTTCCCTTATTGGAAAAGACGTTATTGGATTTAACTAATTGTGAACATCAGCCAAAGATCTTGATGGCGTATAGAAAACGTAGAAAGGCAGACAAACATTTCTTCGAGAAAATTAAGAAAAATTTCCAAGTTTGCGAGATCATTGATTTTACCAAATATGAAGAATATTTAAAATCAAGGACACATCTTTTCCAGTTGATTAGAAAATAAGTCTTTTGACTAGCTGCTTGGGTTTGTTATTGAACAGTTGTGTATATATTCCTATTTTTTCATAATGATTTTATATATTAATGACTTTGAGTATTCATTCTATTAATGATTATATAAGTTAACGTAAAAGTATATGGGGTGTTATCCCCAAAAGTCCAGAGAAGCCACAGTATCATAACCACGGGCATCCTCATAAACGTATAAAATTTCTTGAGTGTTTGTTTGTAAAAGTCTGATCTTGTCACCCAAAATACAACGGACCAATTCACCAGTATCAATTTTCCTAATTTCAATGAAATTACTGTCAAAGGCTAAGATATAAGGATACCAAATGGCAAATTTTTCTGGTTCACCTTCCCAGTGAATGATATGAGATTCTTTCTTTCTCCAACCTTGGTTATTAACGAAGAAGGCAAATTCAGTGTAGCACAGTAAAAACATGGTACCTACTCTATAGATAGCCATTGGTTTTAATGTGTCTCTTAATGCGAAGTCTAAAGAAGTGTCTGCAGGGTCAAGTAATGATTCATGAGCATTTTGAGAAATACTGACAATTTGGAAACCTTTCTTACAACCAATACAAAGATTGGCCTTTAAGAATGAGATTGATACTGGTTCTGAATCCAATACAACTTCAGTAATTTTTTTCTTCAAATTTTTCTTACTGTTACTTGAGTTACCGTTATTAATTAGTACAGGAGGTTCTAATTCGAAGAATTTAATCGAATGAGATGAACTATGAGCTGTCACAATCAATCTTTTACCATTACAATCACCTTCAGAAAAGAAATTAACATGATTGATTAATTCCTTGTTATGTTTCTTGAAGTATGAAGTACCATTGACCTCCATGGTCAATAACGTTAGTGGACAACTGTATAATTTTTTGTCCACCAACAGTAAGATGGTTTGAAATTCATCTAGCACAGCCACATGTAAAATATTACTTCTTTGTACTAATTGTACTGGAGAAGAGAAAATGGTAAAAGTTTTCTTGGTTTCTTTATTTTCTTGTCTCTTAATGTTACTCATATATAAACCTGAATTTGTAGCAATAAGTAATTTACGACCACCATCACAAGAACAAACACTGTTGATTTTATTAGAATAATCGAAAAACTTATCACTAATCTTGGTAACGTTAATCATACTTGTTTCATTAATAATTCGTTGTTGTTCTTGTTTTATTTTATCTAAAAGTGTTTGTAAACCTGCTAATTGGGCAGCATATAAAGTAACTTGATAACTTTGTTTAGCACCATAATACAAGACTGTCAATGCATTACGTGGATTAGCATATGAATTATCTGGTTGAATGACTGTTCCACTAGTATCAGGTGCTGAACCAATATATCGCCTTAATGATGGCATATCTTCAGCGGCACATGCAAAAAGTAACGGTAGTGGGATAGGTCTTTGGAACACTTTATGTTGATGCCATTTATTGACTGATTTAGCCTTTAAAAATAAAAGCATATTGTCTAATAAATAGAATTGAATATCCCCTACCACACTGTTATCTGATTTAGTCAATTCCTTTCTGGATAATACACCTTCATGTTTTATCTTACGTTTTTCATCATTTAATCCCATATTTACATATTCATTTTTGAATAAGATTTTTTGTTTTAATAATTTAACGTCATGTCTATCTTGAGCAGCACCACTGGCTTCATCAATTCTTTTCATAAAATCTTTCAATGCATCACTGGCTTTAGTTAACACTTCAAAATCTTTGGTATCCTTTTCCGCATCAGTAGATTTTAAAATTTCTCTAACTAAAAGCATATATCTACCAGGTCTTGAAACCCCCTGAGATAAAAATGAATCAATACCATGTCTTAAAGAAGAATTCATCATATCATCATCAAATCTAGCAAAATGTGGATTCACTGATCTTTGTGTTTCAATTAAATATTTCGCATATGGTCTTGACGCCACATACGATACAAATGGTTCAAAGAATGGTATAAATCTTAAGATTATATCACCAATGCCTGTAACCACGGGACTACTCTTTTGTCTATCACTCAGGGCTTCCAAAAATCTTCTATTCACAGAATATATGTCATTAATGTGAGCAAAGACATGTTTAATGAAATTTTTACGTATATCAGCTGGGATAATATTTGTCTCTGCTAAATTTTTCATAAAGACATCTCTAGTGATTTCTAATGATTTAACGAAATTTTTCTCAGTGATGAAAACTTCATAAATGGCTTCTTGTCTTTTGATCTCCTTCTTGGGTAAATTTTTCCAAATATCTTCAGAGACTGAACTTGTCCATGATGGTTTCTCCTCTTCTTCTTCATCTAATGCCACTGATATATTTCTTTTCAACCCACCATTTGGTTTCAAATTTAATCTTGCCTGTTGTTCTAATCTTCTTGGACATGATATAGAATAACAAAGTCTGTCACGAGAACATGTGGGGGAATAACATTCTGCCAATAGTGTAAACACACCATTAACATTATGTAATGTAGATGGATCCACTTGTTGTATTTTCTCTGCTGCAGAATTTGGGTACATAACGTTAGTGTCCGATGAATTTGCCGTATGTGCACTGGATAAGGATGATCTTGATGATGACATTGTCATATTGGAAGAATTATTAAATGAGAATTGTGTGGAAGATTGTGATAAAAGCATTAATGGATCATGAGAATTTATAGACACTACACCTGTATTACCAGATCCAATAAATCTTGAATTATCAGTAAATTCATAAACTTCAAATGGTGAATCTCTTAATCTATGTTCATAAACGACATCATGAAATAATTTTTGTGCTTCCAAAGATCTACCTAATAGTAATGCAATGTTACGATCAGATGATCTAATAATGGAGCAAATTATATCTACCGCTTGTTGACCTGTGAATGCATCTCTATAGACCAATCCATCCTTCTTGTATTCCCCCAAGGGTGTTGTTTTCTTAAACCTAGTGGCCACACGAGATAACATGGCAGGGTACACTTGTGGTCTCTTATTAGTAGATGCATGATTTTTCGTAATATGATGATGATGTTGTAATTTATTGGAAGATGCCGCCGATGTGACAGGTGTAAAACTACTTCTCCGACGATGATGTGATTGTATGGATGTCCCAGAGGCGGAAGTGTATCTTTTGGATGTTAATGATGCAGATGAACTTCTTGTCTTTATACCAAGACCCAATGATGTATGTGGAGTGGTGGATTGTGATTGTTGTTTCTCTATAAATGGATTATTTGTATGTTGTGAACTTTTCCTTATATATGATTTGATTGAATTTTGTGATTGTAATTGTTGTTGTTGTGCAAACATTGAATCATCTTTGGATGATGATCTTGTAAATAATCCAAATCCTTGTAAAGGTGATCTCTTTGATGATGTTGGTGTAGAATTATTACTATTGGAACGACTTGGTTGTTTCTTTAAAGTGGCCATAGCTAATTGTGGTAATGACGGTTTCCTATTGGGGACGAACCCTTTTTGTAATTTGTACATATTATTGTGATTATCAGATAAAGTCAAATCACTTATTTTCTTACTGATATCATCATTAGTTTTATTCACTGGTGGAACAATATTATCATCTTCATTACTGGATAATGATTGTGTATCAGGTATATCTTTAATTGATGTTTTCTTGTTTAATATGAAAGTGTCATCCCCTTGTAATAAATAATCTGCCAATATATCATGTTGTAATAAATCTTCCAATCCGTCAATGGCTTCGACTCTATCAGGTATAAACCCCTGTGTCGGTTCTGTCGGATAAGTATCTGGTAATCTCAGAGTACCAAAAATCTCCGAGTAGACATGTGGTCGCTGCATAATTGTGGATTTTGCTTCCTTATGTCGATTCTTCTTTCCACTTGCTCGGGTAGTTCACTTGCTCACTCTCACTCACTCTGTGTGTGATTTTGGTTTAAATATAGGATTGTTTAAAGATAAATATAGTTGAAAATGGATTGTCCATATTCGTTCATCACGAGTGAAAAAAAAAAACGATGAAAATAACAATTTAATTCAATTTATTTCCCCTATGACGGGGATAAGCCAAGAACAAAGACAAACAACATAGAGTATGCCTGCTTACCATTCTACATTTGCTGTGGACCCTGCTAACGACCGTATGGTGGGTAATTTTGCCCTAATGCCATTGAACACTAAATATAAGGGCCCTGCGTATCCTGCCAATTCTGATTACGATATTGTGGATGAATGTTTGGATTTGTTTAGAGCCAATTCATTCTTTAAGAATTTCGAGATTAAGAGTCCTGCTGATAGAGTGTTAATTTATGGTATTTTATTTATCAACGATTGTCTTGCCCATTTGAAACGTGATATGAATTATAATGATGCAGTGAAAGCTGTAACGAATGTTTCATTGGACAATTTCAATTTACCTGGTACCCCCGGGTTCCCCCTGAACACAGTGTACAGTGTGCCCGTGAGTGATCATCATTCCATGGAATTATTGAAAAGTTACATTCAACAATTCCGTCAAGAATTGGGGATGAGATTATTAGATAGAGTGTATGTGGATAAGACTGTGCCCAGTAAATTTTGGTTAGCATTCACCAAGAGACGGTTCATGAACAAATCGTTGTGATGTATGTATAGATAAGTATATATATATAGGATATATAAAAACGAATGTGAAAAATTAAATTAAATCTCGAACCAAGACTTTCCAAGAAGATCTGTGATGTTTTCGATAAGTAAAGGCAGTCATTCAGTCCCACGTGTGTCGAATATTGTGATTGGTATTGACACTCCGTATGAGGATACGTTATTGATCCATGGTAGCCCGTTGGAGAGTGAATCTATTATATTAAGTGGTAACGTTTCGTTTATTGTGAATGATGACATATCAGTGAGAAGAATTAAATTACAATTATCAGGGAAGTTTAAATTAGATTTTGTACAGATGGGTAAGAGGAATGCAGCAGTGGTGAAAGAGCGTGATACGCTTTTGGAAGTTCAATGGGAAAACTTGCTGGTGAATGCCTCGGGCGTGATATGTGATTCAGCGATGGTGAATAAAACAAAAGGTGGTATGGGCAGTCGATTTAAATTGAAACGTACTGGGTCCAGTAATCGTGTACTGGTGTATCCGAGCATGGGCCAGACACCATGTAGTGACAGTGATCAAGGTTCATATTTCAAATTACACCCGGGGGAGTACAGTTTACCCTACTGTGTGACTTTACCCAGTGGGATGGCAGAGACGGTGGAAGGTTTACAAAGTGGTAGTGTGTTGTATACGTTAGAAGCTCGTATTGATGTACGTAACACTACGGGTGCAGCGACTACGAGTGCTACCAATTTAAATGGTATTACCCCAGATAGTACCATGCGACATTATCAATATTTGAGAGTGTTCCGTGTCTTGTCCAGTGACAATATGTCCCTGGGGGAAGAAATGAGTGTGGGGAAAACTCTGGCAGGTAAATTACAATACGAGATCAAGATCCCTTCGAGGGCCATAGCCATTGGTGACGAAACCGCGGTGGATATAAGTGTTTTACCCTTTGACAAGTCGTTCCGCCTGGAGAAAATCAGTGTAGCACTGTTACAAATATATGTGGTCAGAGACAAGACAGGTGTAGAGTACGACAACGAGACCACTATTTTCAAGAAATCCATGACCAGTTTTGGTGATTTAGTTTCTGAGGAGAATCGTCTACTAGGACCCTTCCAATTGCACACACGTGTCGCGCTACCGGACAACCTGCGTAAAGTGACCCAGGACTGTGAAGTGTTGGACCGCCAGGGCCAAGTGGTGGTCATTGGTGTGCGACACAAGTTGCAATTCCAATTGCAATTGCAAAGGAAGGGCGACCACGACGAGTGGCGCGGGTTCGAAATCCGGGCGGCGCTGCCCATCCTGCTGCATGTGTCGCCACAAGTGGGCATGCACGGCCGTCGAGTACGCTACGACATGGCCACGGGCCACACACACTTCCGCCCGGGGGAGCTGACTGCCCTGTGGCAGGCGGGCAGTGGGAGCACCCCACTGATCACAGGCGGCCCCGCCGGGTCACTGCAGCCGCCGCCGGCTTACCCGCACCACTCGCAGGACCACCTGCCCAGCTACGAACAGGCCACCGCGTGGCGTGAGTGAACGCACTCCACATCCCTGTGTCCATCCCTGTTGTTGTTATTGCAATATAATAGAGTTCCCCCCGGATTTCTCCCGTCCGAGATCCTGCCCCGCGCGTCTGGTGGTGCGGAATTCCCCAGAAACGCGCGCAGGAAACACACAGTGGGCGTGGTTTCCTGCCTCGAGACAGCGCCCAGACAGAGACGTACAAGAGAGGAGGGGGACCCCCGCAATGTTGCAGCCAGTGGGGCATATATATACTGTGTAGTGTGTAGTGTAGTGTAGTGTGTATCTGTACAAACAATCAAGCATGGTCGTCTCGCAAAGGAAGTATATATGTTCGTACTGTGCGAAGGCGTTCTCGAGATCTGAGCACAGGACAAGGCACGAGAGGTCGCACACTGGGTCCAAACCGTTCCAGTGCAAGATATGTCTGCACTCGTTTGTGCGCAGGGACCTCGTGCAAAGACACATCAAGACGGTGCACAAGTATCTGTTGTTGTCCAATGCGTCGTTGGTGTCGCAGTCCAGTGATTACGACTGGTCGCACGCAATGAGTGAATTGAGCATAGACAAAGAACTGGTAAGACGTGGGTCCGAGGAGATCGACGAGCAGATGTTGGACAGGTTGACCAAGAGGATGATACTGATGAACAAGGAGAATTTGAAAGAGGAAGAGGGCGCGGTGAAAAGATTGTTGAATGACGAAAACACTACAATAGTACCTTTGGAATTGGATTTAATGCATTGTACCGAGGCCATACAGCACGTGATCGCAGTGAACAATTTAACCTATTTGGATGCCAACCAATTGTTCTTAGCGTTCCATTCAGGTGTAAACCATTTGGTCAAAGAATTGATTTTCATCCAGGATTTGAATTTGAGACAGAAGGATAAGCAATGGTGGGATGACACAGGGGAGTTCCCCCTAGAGGAGATGATTATTGTCTGCCTGGGGTACCACTTGGATCACCCATTTGATGAGTACTTGTGGTCACTGTGTTGGAATCATTGTAACGATTCTGTAACGGCAATGGCATTGTTATGTTACGTAGCGGTGGACATCTTACAAAATAATCACACCAATGAAATTATTCACTCGGTGTTTAATGTGTTTCAAAATAATTTATCCTATGCATTGCAAAACACAGAACAAACTCACGATTTAAAGGATTATTTCAATGTTTGGGGGTCCATGTGTCATTCCCTAGATGCATTCAATACAATTTCATCCTCCATATATTCACAATTCTTGGTTTTACACGGGTTGATCCCGGGGGATCGGAATTTCACTTTACAAGATTGGTTAGACCCAAATTCAACTACAATGGCTACGACCCCGGACATCTACCACTTGTTACCCACTTTCCTATACATTGAAGCGGCAAACAATTCATTCACATCCACACAACATATGTTCACTAGAGGAAATTTCGAATCCATGGAGGAATTACATAATTGTATCATCGAGGCAAATAAATGGTTTGCCCATAAAGTGTCATTCACAAATTCACTACTGTTGCAAATTGGTGTACCACATATAAACAGTAAATTCCACCCAATAATTAAAGAATACTCTCATGTGCCCACGACAATCCCTCACTGGCTATTATTAGAATCCACTTGGTTTGAATACATAAGAAATTTATCCAATTCAGATTACTTGTACAAGAAAATTTGGTTTTTAAACGATTCCACACAATTTAATTTGTATTTGGACCCCAGTGTAATTAATAATAATTTATCCATTGTCACTTTACCAGTGATCACACTACTACTTTCCAATGAACCATTCACACCAAAATTTATTTCGCTAATCACTGACGTGCTTGCGGTGCAATTGAAATTATTTGCATCAGAATTAAATAAATCACAATTTAACACTAAGGACAGAATTCAAGGGTTCTTGACCAACCCAATAGTACAATTATTATTGTACACTTGGTATTTGGTCATTTATTTCAATAAAGATAATAAATTGACAAATTCCACAGAACATATGACCGTGGATTTGTTCATGAATAGATACATTGTCAATGTACAAAAACACATCGACACAGATAAATTAATCGAGTACGATTTAAATAAAATTTTGTTCGATACAAATTCTCCAGAGTATCTAGGTTATCACTTACTATTACAAAGAATTGTCACATTTATCAAGAACGAAATGATTCTCAATAAATTATTGTCATCACCTTTACTATCCAATGAAATTAAATTTAAAATTATTGAATACGTTAAATGTTTCCCCCAGGTGACCAAACACACAGTGCCCATAGTCCCTCCATTAGACAAGACACCGTACATTCAACATAGAAGAAGATCATCAATAATATCAGTCACTGAAGATGGAAGAAATTTTTTACTGCCACCATTAAATTTTGATCCAGTGGATGAAACGACAAACGTTTCATTTAACGTATTAAACAATTACAATTTAAAAGATGCATTATATGGGAAACGTAGAAGAGCCTCGGTGCCCATAATTAATTCCACTCAAATGACACCAACAAGTAGTGCAGAAAAGCAAAATGATCCAGCATTGCAATTACCATCACCATCACAATTATTTGGTATTTAAATAAATATATAATGAAATTTAATGAACAACTGAGGCGAGACCTCTTTTAATTTAACTTTAATTTTTTTATTAATTACATATATATCTAATACACGAAACCTAAAATCTTACCAGAGACATGCTTTCTTCTGGCTTCTTCATGGTCCATAATACCAGCAGAAGTGGTTAAGATAATGTAACCAAATTGTCTAGCAGGTAACAAATTAGCGGTCCATTTTTCAATTTCACCAATCTTAACATTAAATCTTGGAGAAATAACACCACATTTGTTTAATCTACCATTCAATTGAATAACAATCTTACCAGATCTGTGATCGTCAATGTATTCAAATTCACCAATGTAACCTAGAAATAATATGGTAAAAGTTAGTATTTTAATTCAAGAAATTGTGTGTTTTTTACGAAATTGGTTTACAACAGATTGATAAGAATAATGAAAATAGTATTTGTCATGTTGAAAGTGTGGAGGAAAAGTAAACGGTAATAAATATTTGCTGAGTTTACACCGTGTAAGAAGCATTTCCCCCTAAGTTAATTAAAACCTATTATTATCCCGGATACTTAAAGGACAGTGAGGGACGAAAACCGACAAACCATCTAGTTATCAACCCGGGGACAAATTCATCAATTCATTATTCTTAACATTCTGGCAAACAATTCGTAATTATGGAAATAATAATAATAACATACCATGCTTTTGCATAACTTGTAAAAATTTGATGATCACCTTAGAAGATGGTCTGATAAGAACTTGACGCTTACCAGTCTTTTCGGCGTTGTTAATGGCATTTAAAGCATCAGCTAAAACGGAAGTACGAGTCATCTAAAATTAAAATAAATATTGTTAGTACGCAACCCACTTTGTATTCACAAGAAATATTTACACTGGTCACCCTTCAATGATCATAAGTGTCCCAGCGATGGAGGGATTCATGATCATTTGTTCGTCACCTTTAAGGTATCAAAGTTTATAACCCTAGTAAAATAATAAATTCATTGCAGTTCAACAAAACTTAAACAACGTTTACTCATGAGCATAATCAATCTTTGATTCTAAAAGCGGAAGTGAAGGGACAACACAGATACAAACAGTAAATATTCTTGCAACGACAACGCAAAATACTAATTGGAAAACATACTGTTGTATAATATGTGTATTTGTCTTGTAGTTTGTTGTTCTTAAAAAGTGAAGGGAAAAATGGTGGAAAATTTTTCACGACTCTTTTTTATATCAGTGAAAAAATGTTTTTTTTCATGAAAAAAATACAATCGTGGCAAATGATACAGAGACGTGACTGAATATAATCTAGGTCTTATGCTATTGTGTTTGCATTGATTGTGTTAAAATGTATCGTTTGTGTGGTTGCTAGTGGGTATTTGGTGGTGAAGTTTTAGTCTTCTGATTCTTTCAATTTTTTCAACTGTTCTTATGTTTTAGCATAGTATTTCTATGAGAACTAAAAAATTAGTATGGAACAAATCAAAGGATAATCACCGAGAGAAATATTATTTACCGTCTATTACTGATGGTGTTTATGGGAAACCAATGTAATTTGTTTCTTTAATTTAAATCACACATTTCTATTGATTTTCACATTACGTGTCATTAGCTTATGTTTGCATTAGGTGTAATTATTTTTTATCAATACTCTAGTATCTCTCCTTTTATTTATATCTATTCAACATATAGTTAAATAGCTATGATAAACACCAAATCAGATATTTAACTTGGTTAAGAAACATGAACGTGAGCGTTTTTTTCGCCTATGATCTATTCTTTATTTCTCGATGTAGTGATTTTTGTAACCCAACAAGAGTTTCCAAATAAATGGCATTAATTCCACTTAACCAATCCAATACAACATTTTTACCACAATTTCACATTCGATATTTGATTACATTGCAAAATGTAATGAAAATTTTTCTCTTGTTTGACTCACTCTATGCTTCAAGTTCATGACCTTACCACAAATCAATATTCTTCACATGGCCACTATGTGTGTCATCCATCATGTGAATAATATAGTTCATTTTAGAGGGTTATTCCGGTTTATTGTACTGTCATGACACTAATTGGGTCTGTGTTATTACCGGATTCGGTAATGAATCATCGCTCGATGACTACAAAAAATTGTGAAAAATTGAATCTTAACTTTAATTTTACTGTGAAAAATGGAATGTGAAAAGATGTTCATGACGCTAAACTGTGTGTTCATTCCCTTTACGGTAAGTAGTCGCAGTTATCATTGTTGTTGAGATCTGGCTCATCAATCCTCAAATATTTGATATATAAAGGACCTGTTTTTTGCTTCATGAAGACGATTTCTAATATCTTTCCTACCAAATCAATATAGCAACAATATGGTTTATTGGAAATCGTTGATACCTCATTTGAGAGAGTTACCTGAAGACTCAGAAGATTATGATACTGCATCCTCTATCAATGAAGAAGAAGAGGTTGTAGTTTACCAGAAAAGCTCCAGTCATTCAGAGTCCTATGAAGTCGCTTCCGAAGGTGAAGAACCCAAAAGTATGTCATACAATCAGTTAAGGAAGGGTATCCCATATGAATTAAGAGATGAATCACATCGTCCTTGGTGGAAGTTTTTCGACGAATACGAATATCGTCTTAACAAACAATATAGGCAATCACGTTCTTGGTATGAATTCTTATATCCAAATCATACTACTAAGAATAAAGCTGAAAGAAAATTATTGTACAAATTAGATATTTTGATTGCATTTTATTTCTTTGTGGTAGCTTGGTCAAAATCTGTGGACTCAAGTAACTATACAAATGCTTATGTGTCTAACATGAAAGAAGATTTGAAAATGACCGGTAATGATTACATTTATACATCCACTATATCCAACGTCGGTTCCATTGTGTTTCAATTACCATTCATGTACATTTTACCTAGATTCCCTGCTCATATTATCTTACCTATTATGGATATGGGATGGACTTGGTTCACCTTTGCTTGTTACAGAGCCAAGACATTATCTGAATTACAAGGTTACAGATTTATTTTGAACGCGTTCGGTGCAGCATATTATCCTGTTACTCAATACATTATGGGTTGTTGGTATGCACCTGATGAGATCAGTTCTAGAGTTGCATTGTTCTTTTGTGGTAACTTGTTGGGTAGTATTACATCTGGTCTTTTACAAGGTAGAATTTACAAGAGTTTGGATGGTGTTAATGGGTTAGCAGGTTGGAGATGGATGTTCTTAATTGATGCTGTAGCCATTTCGTTACCTACTGCCATTTTAGGTTTCTTTGTTGTTCCAGGTATTCCATCAAAATGTTATTCATTATTTTTAACAGATGAAGAAATTAGAATTGCCAGATTGAGAAATAAGAGAAATAGAATCGTTGATGGTGTGGATAAATCAAAATTAAAACCACTTTGGAAATTTAAAGTCTGGAAAGAAGTATTATTTAAGCCAACATTTTGGGTTCTTTGTATCTTTGATCTTTGTTCATGGAACAATATGACAGCATACAGTGGTTCTTACGCATTATGGTTGAAATCAAACGCAAAATATTCTATTGTGCAAGTTAACAATTTGAGTATTCTACCAGCTTGTTTAGGTTTCGCATTTGTTTTCACATGTGCTTTTGGTGCTGATATGTTCCGTTCTAAATGGATTTTCATGGTTTTCTCTGCTATTATGAACACAGTGTCCTGTGCTATCTTGGTTAAATGGAATGTCACATCCAGAGCTAAATGGTTTGCATTCTTAACTACTTATTTCAGTGTGGCTGCATCTCCATGTCTTTGGTCATTCATTAATGATTTCTTAAGATTTGATCCTCAAGTGAAAGCCATTACTTGGATTGCCATTTATACTATTTCACAATCTACAAATGCGTGGATTCCTACTTTAGCTTGGCAAACTGTAGAATCTCCAAGGTTCAAGACTGGTTATATTGTCAGTTTGATTTTTGGTGTTATCTATGGGCTTTGGACGTTTGTCGTGTTGTATTTCTATAAGACAAATGAAAAGAAACATGCTTTAGACAACGGTATTATTCTTTATGATGCTGCTAAAGGTGAAAATGTCCCATCTTTTGTTGAAACTGATTTAGAAAAGAAGGAAGATGGGTACTTCTATTTGAAATAATCAACTCTTTTTTTATCCTCGTAATTATATTATAATGTACATATATAAATCTTTTATAAAATTCTAATATTATTTAAATCAAATATTGACTTGATAGGAAGCACGGACTGGCTAGTCTCATAGTCCATAGATATACAGTTGGTGCTTACTCTCCGCATTTATGAGTTGCTGGTCATTCCGCACGTTTTATAAATATTTCACTTTTTCATATTGGAAAAAATGGATTAAGTTAAACATTAAGTAGTAATAATAGTAGTGTTTAAAACAGTTGAGAAGTTAAATTTGATCCAACAATGTCTAGTGAGAGAGCATGCATGCTATGTGGGGTAGTACAAACTACCAACGAGTTTAATAGAGAAGGTTGTCCTAACTGTCAAGGGATCTTTGAAGAAGCAGGTGTAAGTGCCATGGAATGTACTTCACCTTCATTTGAAGGTCTTGTAGGTATGTGTAAACCTAGTAAGTCGTGGGTAGCCAAATGGCTGAGTGTTGATATGAATATTCCTGGGATGTATGCCATTAAAGTGGATGGTAGATTACCTCCAGAAGTGGTGGAATTACTTCCTCATTATAAACCAAGAGATGGTAGTCAAGTCGAATGATCTCCGTTATGAAAGGACCATGGGTGTGTATAGTATAAAATATCATATATGTATTGAACAATAATTGTGTAATTAACTAGCATTTTAAGTATTATTGATATATTTGGAAAAGAATAGATATTACTTGAAATATTAGAAAAAAGGTTTAAGATCCCTGATCATTAAGGTTAAAGTTTCCGACAAGGGCGGAGAAGTAGCCAATATGTTTAGTAGGATTATTATTAACAATACTAAGAGGACAAGTATTAAATGTCTTCCTAGGGTTTCTTTGATTAATCCACATTTGAAGGGACAACGAAGTATGATGACATTGAGTAGTCAAGTAGCTGATATTTTTACCACAATACATGATAGTTCCGGTATACCGTGGGTCATACTGATTCCTTTAGCCACATTTACCCTGAGGAGTGTATTCACATTACCCTTAAGTGTGATACAAAGGAGGAGAATATCGAAGCAACAAGAATTAAGGAAAATAGTTCAAAGTACCACACCAATTATAAAATTACGTTTAGCCAGAGCAGTAAGTAATAATAATGTCCCTCAAGGTAAAAAAACTGAAGACATTGTAGATGTACTGCAAGAAAGTAAATTAAAGAATTTAACACCTGAACAGATAAGGGTTATGGCTGTGAAAGAGACTCGAAAGCGTCAAAAGAAACTATTTAAGAAATGGAAAGTTCAAATGTGGAAAAATGTCACATTACCCCTAGTACAAATCCCTCTATGGGTTACTGTATCTTTAGGGATAAGAAGTTTAACTCAATTACAAGTTGAAAGATCCACTAAAGATTGGTTTGCCAATTTTAATTGGCATGATATTGATCTAACTGGGCCTCTATTGGATTACCCCATGGTGGTCCCTATAATACTAGGTTCATTATCTCTACTAAATGTGGAATTTAATGGTAGAATGCTTTCGAGGAAGAGTACAGATTCTGTGGGAGTTCCGGTCTATTCGGATCAATATTCTCGATTAAATCAAAGTTTCAAGAGTATATTAAACGTTTCTCGAATTGGTTGTATTTTTATGATGGGTGTTTCATCTCAAGCACCTTTATTATTATCGTTATATTGGATAAGTTCACAATTGTATTCATTATTTCAAAATATTATTTTGGATACACTATGGCCTTATAAACGATAAAATTGTATAAAAATGGTAAATAATAATAAACCTTGTAAATATAAATTGTATTAATAGAAAATTTCAAAAGATACTAATTAATGTACAATAATGGTATAGAAACATACACATGTATATATAGAATGTATGAGAAAGAGAGCATGCAGTGTTTTTTTTATTATTTTTTAGCTTTCCCCTTAGAGAAGGCACCAGTACCAGCAGCCTTGGCAATTTGTTTTCTTGTACCTTTCAATAATTCCAAATGACCAACTCTACTAGCCACTAGTTTCTCAGTGGCTTGAGTCAAAGAAGCAGTCTTAGTCAACTTCTTCATATATTGTAATGATTTCTTCTTAGATTTGATTATAAGAGGAGCAGCAGGACGCAGATTCTTTTGCTTTTTCGTCACACGACGAGGGTCCTTCACCTTTCTGTTCACTTTTAGAGCTTTTTGTACCATTGTTATATCGAATACACACACACTGAGCTAGTATACACTGATCTCCCCATGCAATAACGTATCTCATCGCTAAATTTTAAAAATTTTCAATTATTTTTTCTCCCAGGAAACTTTTCAAATTACCCGCCCAGAAGTGAAAAATTTGACAGAAGTCAAAGAAATCTGGCAGAAGTCACGATGATTAAATACCGGGATCAGAGTCTCGTATCTTATAATTGCAATAAAAATGAATCAATCAATAAATGTATTGTTCCACGGCCCATCGGCGTTGTCCGGTGAACATCTCTTATTTGTATATAAACCCTTGCAACTTACTCACTTTTCACATCAACTGTCTTGCACTATTTTCAATCAGGCCAGAAAACATGATTACTTAATTCTTGTCTTGTATTATTTACAACGATAACAACTACAACAACACATACACACTCCCTAACACAAATACATTATGTCCACTTTGATTTTAGCTGGTCCTCAAGCTCTTTCACAGTTTAGAGTGGATAACTTAATCAAAGATTTCAACAGTTACACTAACAGTACTGCCACTATCATTGAAATCCGTTCATGTTTCACTCATTACATTGATGCCAAAGTGGAAGAATTGTCTCAAGAAGATGCCAAATTGTTGGATGTTCTTTTAACTTACGATACTGCATTGGATGTGGCCAACGATTCTTTATCTAAGGTCTTGTTCGACTCTGTCAATGCTAACGTTTCTAACGAAGGGTTAGATGCTAACACATATTTGGTGAGAGTAGTACCTAGATCTGGTACCATTTCTCCATGGTCATCTAAAGCTACCAATATTGCTCATGTTTGTGGATTAGAGAGCAAGATTAACAGAATTGAAAGAGGTGTTACTCTTTTGATTAAGACCATCCCAGATTTCCCATTATTGGAAAATTTGAACGATGTTTCCTTGAAATCTGTTTTCGATAGAATGACTCAACAATTATTCTTAACTGAACCACCAAAAACTAATGATATCTTCACTCATGAAACTCCAAGACCATTAGTACATGTTCCATTAGTATCTGGGGCTAAGGGCTCCCCTCAAGAGATCTTAGCTAAGGCTAATGTAGATTTAGGTCTTGCCTTAGATAAGGGTGAAATTGAATATTTGATCAATGCATTCGTTGAAACTATGCATAGAGACCCAACTGATGTGGAATTATTCATGTTTGCTCAAGTTAATTCAGAACATTGTCGTCATAAGATTTTTAACGCTGACTGGACTATTGATAACATTAAACAAAATATGACCCTTTTCCAAATGATTAGAAATACTCATAAATTGAACCCAGATTTTACCATTAGTGCTTATTCTGATAACGCAGCTGTTGTAGAAACAGAGAATGATTCTTATTATTTTGCTCCAGATCCAAATACTAAGCAATGGACTGCCACTAAGGAAGCTGTACCAATGTTAATTAAAGTTGAAACACATAATCATCCAACCGCCGTGTCTCCATTCCCTGGTGCTGCCACTGGTTCTGGTGGTGAAATTAGAGATGAAGGTGCTACAGGTAGAGGTTCTAAATCCAAATGTGGGTTAAGTGGGTTCTCTGTAAGTGATCTATTAATTCCAAGTCATAAACAACCTTGGGAATTAGACGTCGGTAAACCTTCTCATATTGCTTCCGCTTTGGATATCATGATTGAAGCTCCATTAGGTTCAGCTGCCTTCAACAACGAATTCGGTAGACCTTGTATCAATGGTTATTTCAGAACTTTAACTACAAAGGTTAATAACACTCAAGGTCAAGAAGAAATTAGAGGGTTCCATAAGCCAATTATGCTGGCTGGTGGGTTTGGTACAGTGAGACCACAATTTGCTTTGAAAAACACCCCAATTACTCCAGGTTCTTCTTTAATTGTTCTTGGTGGTGAATCCATGTTGATTGGTCTTGGTGGTGGTGCAGCATCTTCCGTGGCTTCCGGTGAAGGTTCTGCTGATTTAGATTTTGCCTCTGTGCAAAGAGGTAACCCAGAAATGGAACGTCGTTGTCAACAAGTTATCGATTCATGTATTGCTCTTGGTGACAACAATCCAATTCAATCTATCCATGATGTCGGTGCTGGTGGGTTATCTAATGCTTTACCAGAATTAGTTCACGATAACGATTTAGGTGCTAAATTTGATATTAGAAAGGTTCTTTCCTTAGAAAAGGGTATGTCTCCTATGGAAATCTGGTGTAATGAATCTCAAGAACGTTACGTTATGGGTGTTTCACAAAGTGATTTACCTGTCTTTGAAAAGATTTGTGCCAGAGAAAGAGCTCCTTTCGCTGTTGTTGGTCATGCTACCGCTGAACAAAGATTAATTGTCGAAGATTCATTATTGAAATCCACTCCAATTGACTTGGAAATGTCTATTTTATTCGGTAAACCACCTAAGATGGCTAGAGAAGCTATCACTGAACCATTATCTCTACCAGATGCTGATTTATCTGTCATCCCAACTATTGATGATGCCATTGAAAGAGTGTTAAACTTACCATCTGTTGCTTCTAAATCTTTCTTAATTACCATTGGTGATAGAAGTGTTACTGGTTTGATTGATAGAGATCAATTCGTTGGTCCATGGCAGGTTCCAGTGGCCGATGTTGGTGTCACTGGTACTTCATTAGGTGATAAGATCATCAAGACTGGTGAAGCCCTTTCCATGGGTGAAAAACCAACTAATGCATTAATTTCCGCTGCTGCTTCTGCCAAATTAGCTGTTGCTGAATCTTTGTTGAATTTGGTTGCCGCTGATGTTAAATCTTTGAAACATGTCAAACTTTCTGCTAATTGGATGTCTCCTGCTGCTCACAAGGGTGAAGGTTCCAAGTTGTACGAAGCTGTTCAAGCTATTGGTATTGATTTGTGTCCAGATTTAGGTATTGCCATTCCAGTGGGTAAAGATTCTATGTCCATGAAGATGAAATGGGATGATAAAGAAGTTACTGCTCCATTGGCTTTGAATATTACAGCTTTTGCTCCAGTTAACAACACTTCTAAGACATGGACTCCATTATTAACCAAGACTTCCGATTCTGTCTTGGTTCTTGTCGATTTAGCTGCTTTACAATCTGAAAAGGCTTTGGGTGCTTCTGCTTTATTACAAGTTTACAACCAAGTGGGTAATGTTTCTCCAACTGTCTATGATAACAAGGTTCTTAAGGGTTTGTTAGATAGTATCATTGCTTTACATCAAACTGACTTGGTTCTATCTTACCATGATAGATCTGATGGTGGTTTATTCGTCACTTTGGTTGAAATGGCATTTGCTTCCAGATGTGGTTTGGATATTACTATTGATGGTGATGCTTTGGTGTCTTTGTTCAACGAAGAATTAGGTGCTGTTTTCCAAGTTAAATCTGCTGATTTGGATCAATTCAAATCCGTCTTTAACAAGAATGGTGTTTCTTCAGAATACATTAAGATTGTCGGTACACCAAACTTTGCTAACCAAGAAATTGTTGTTAAGAATGCTCAAGGTGAATCCATTTACAAGAACACAAGAAGTACATTACAAAAGATTTGGAGTTCTACATCATTTGAAATTCAAAAATTGAGAGACAATCCAAAGACTGCCGAACAAGAATTCAGTGCCATTAATGATGACAATGACCCAGGTCTACACTACAGTTTAACTTACAACCCTATCGACGATTTCAAGAATTCAAGCCAATTGTCTACTGTTAAACCAAAGGTTGCTATCTTAAGAGAACAAGGTGTTAACGGTCAAATGGAAATGGCTTGGTGTTTCCAACAAGCTGGTTTCGATTCCATCGATGTTACAATGACCGATTTGATTGATGGTAGATTCAACTTAAGTGAATTTGTTGGTTTTGCTGCTTGTGGTGGGTTTTCCTATGGTGATGTTCTTGGTGCCGGTGCTGGTTGGGCTAAATCTGTTTTATACCATGAAAATGTTCGTAACCAATTCATTGATTTCTTCCAAAAGAGAAAGGATACTTTTGCCTTTGGTGCTTGTAATGGTTGTCAATTTTTGAGTAGATTGAAAGAAATTATTCCTGGTTGTGAAAACTGGCCAACTTTTGAAAGAAACTTGAGTGAACAATATGAAGCTCGTGTTTGTATGGTGGAGATTCTTGAAGAAGATTCTAACTCTAAGGATGTTGAATGTGAAAATGTTTTCTTAAACGGTATGGTTGGTTCCAAATTACCAATTGCTGTGGCCCATGGTGAAGGTAAAGCTACTTTCACTAACAAAGAACAATTAGCCAATTTCGAAAACAATGGATTAACTGCTATTAGATATGTGGACAATTACGGTAACGTTACTGAAAAATTCCCATTCAATCCAAATGGTTCAGTTAATGGTATTGCTGGTATTAAATCACCAAACGGTAGAGTGTTAGCCATGATGCCACATCCAGAAAGAGTTGGTAGATTAGAAGCTAACTCCTGGTACCCAGCTGACAAGTACGATGAATGGGAAGGTTACGGTCCATGGATTAGATTATTTAAATCTGCCAGACAATGGGTTGGTAACTAAAATCCTATTTCTTCATAAAACATGTATAATATAATAATAATAAGAATAACATAGAAAGTATATAGTATCTATATTTATTTATATTTTCTAATGAAAAGCAATTTGATATTTTTTAAATCTAATTTATTGGGTTTTCTTAAATTGAACTTTCTTATTTGCCTTTAATTTCATTCTCTCTTCTCTTTCAGCTTTGGCTTCTGGACCAGCTTCAGTGTCTAGATAATAATCCCACCATCTAAAGGATGAGGCATAATTTCCAATGAAGTAATGGTGATGTAAATCATGATGTTCAGCACCTGCCCAACAAGGTAAAAATTTGTTCAATGACCAAGGGAAATCATAACCTGAATGAGAATCCACAGCTTGGAATAATCTTAAAGTGATCCAAACACACAATGTAAACAAATGTAAATTACCTGTGTACATCACGTATAAGATTGGCATCCCCACGGTACCAAACCCTAAGGACATTGTCTCCACTGGATGAGCATACTCTGCAGACAATCCAAATGGTGCAGCGTATCTATGATGTTGCTTGTGAATATATTTGTAGAAAACACCATAATGGAATAAACGATGTGCCCAATAATGCCACATATCTTCCAAGATGAAGAACAGACCAATCTCTAAAGTCATAGTCTTCAATGTGGGGAAAGGTACTTGCACTGAGATACCTAATTTCTCACACATTGGATGGAATGTCCAAATAGGGATGGCTTCCACTAAGAAATGTGATAACAGAACAGATTTTAAACAGTATAATTGTTCCTTTGTAGAGGGGATCTTTGTTGGTTGAATCTTCCAACGTCTGAAATAAGGTAATTGGTCAATGATAAACCAAGGCAAACAACGAGCAAAATACATAAATTCATGTAATGTAAAGAACATTAACCCAGTGGCCAACACATCGTTGTTCATGTATGTGTACCAAGCAGCCCAATATTGTTCCATCACATTCAACTGTGGTTGAAAGTGGATAATGTTTTGTAACGTTTCAGGGTACGTACTACCACGAACCAAATCTGACAGGGTACTGTTATTGAACACACCTGACATGACTATCTGTATACTATTTTATATTCTTTTGTAGGTATCCCCTTACAAATATAACTAACAAGAACAACAAAGAGAACAAAACACACTATTATATATATACATGTCTGTGTGTCTGTCAGTTGTTTCGTAAACTTCGTACTCTCTTATAAAATGTGCCCCCATTACGATCAGAAACGACGGTAATTCTCGATCAATTTATTCATTATGTAAATGCAGAGTCCGAATCAACTTAATATACGACGCTGTCATTTATCGGTCTTCTCAAGGAGTGCACGTGACACAGTGACAGTATTAAACAGTTGCAACGAGTCACTGTCAGCAATTTATAAGAATTAGATACGAACAAGAACAGTTTACAAATAAATTATTATACGTTATTTCCATTTCAGTTATAGTCTTAAATTGTATTCATCGAATGATTAGTACTGAAACGTCACACCCTAACATTAGAGATGCCAGAAAAAATGCAAAAGGTAAAGGTTCATCATTTTAATGGAAATAATTTATAGTAGTAATAGCTATGTGTTGTTTTGAATGTTAAAGAGAGGAGATATAGTAAAGGAAAATACACGTAAGAAAACAGTAATCGTATTTATATAAGAAAAAAATTGAATGAAAAAATTTTCATTAGAGATTTACCCGCACTTTTGTAAACTTATCAGTTAGGGTTCTGTGGGACGGGTGTCACTAATTAACCACTCTAGTGCCCTGCGGTTATTCTGTGCTCCAATTCACTGCATTCACTTCTGGATAATTCTAATTGTTTGTACAATGTTTCAATGGTATCATTGAAATGAGTTTGCTTCTCAATCAATGCTGCAGTCCATTCTTGGAATTTCAAATCTTGCAATTGCAACAATTCATTGTATTTCTCCTTCAATTCAAATTGTTTACCAATGTATTCAGGGCACCATTCAATAATGTTTGATTCGATTTTGTCCTTGTCATATTGGTAAAAATTTTCTCGGTTGCCATTGTCTTGAATAACTTCACATTCGATGATGGCCGTTTGTAATAATTGGGTTCTACAAGTTTCGTAATAATTTTCTGTAGATATGACCATGTCTACCAAATACCTGTTAATAAGCAATTTTTGTAATTCTTGAAATTGATCATCAATGTCTACTTTTTTGCTAATACCAAATGGATAATATTTTTCAATATCATTCGATTTATCAAACAATCCACAAACAGTGATACCTTGTGATTGGCAAATATTCCTCACATTTTGATGTAAATCATTGAACTCTTTTAAAGATATGCAATCAATTTTATTAATTATTGGAATTAAATTGACTCTTTGAGACAATTCTTTCATGGTAATTATATCCAATGGTTTTAATTGACCATTGTTACCGGGCTCTAACACATATAAACAACAATGGATTCTACCGTCTTGCATTGCACCTCGTTGTGGTTGTTGCTCTTGGAAAAGGCGTTGACGTATTTGTTCATCCACATAATTGACAATGGGGGTCCAACTGTAAGAATTGTTAATCTTGACACCAAAATTTTGAATCTCAGTAACACCTAAATTTATTGGTACATTGTCATGTTGAATGTACAACATTTGATGATTGATCGTCTTCTCAGTTTTATTTCTCTCAATTTTATCTATACCCAATAATTTTTCCAAGATTGTGGTCTTACCCACACCAACTTGGCCACATATCATAACATTGAAATTGATTCCATGTTCACAGACTATCTTTTCCTTTTGTAATAATATTTGATCAATACCAATACAATCACTATTTTCTTTAACTTCTTTGTTAACTTTGGTTAAATTGTCATCAGACAAAACAATCTTTAAAGGTACCCATTTTTTAATCAGATTATTGTGCCTCAATTTCAATTCTTCATGGAACCCATTCATAAATAAGGGCAACAACTTGGGACAAACTTGCTCTTCAAAAGTTTTAATAGATTGTAGTTTCATCTTACAATATCTTTTTCTATTATTACTGTATAAATATTTAAAGTTGTTATATAATTACATACAAATTGCATTAATTTGTTTTGTGTCCGAATGACAATTTTAGTGTTATATATGAGCGTGTTTTTTTAATGAGGTAAAAATCTACCAAGATACAGAGTGGTTTCAATGAAATCTTTATAATGTATCTCAGCGATACCTTCTTGCTTGGTGTCAAATTTTCTAAACATCTTAGTCAATTTCATTAACCACACTAAAGTTTCCACAAATTTATCAAATTTTAATTCTTTACTATTGCTATTACCATTAACATTAAATTCAGCATATTGTTCAAATAATTTCTCACTGATTTCAAATGGTACTAAATATCTCAATTCTTGTAAACAATTATGATATTCTTGTACACTGATAGTGAATGATCCATTGATATCATTATCCACATAAATCTTCCTCCATATTTTCACTTTTTGGTACAACGATATGAATTCACCTTGATTGACAGTACCAAATCTGGAGGCACCAAATAAATCAATCAGTGCATCAATAGCAGATATACAAAATCGACTATTATCATCATTTTGAAGCAAATTTTGTAACTCTTCAGCAGTTAATCTTCCCTTTTTCTTTATATCATGATTTTGGAATAGTTGAACAGCAATATTTAAATCTCTTGGTTCCATTCCACCGTCAGATTTAGTTGGTGATGATCTAATTGATCTGTTGTTCATGGGCATCGGTGGTGGTGATGTTCTAGCAACAGGTTGTCTCATGGGTGGAGGTATCGGTCTACCGCTACCACTTGATGGGTATCTCTTTGTAGGTGAAGTTGATCTGTAGGTACCTTGTGTCATCGGAGGAGCAGAAACAATTCGGTTGTTATTTACTCGTTGAGCATCATAATATTGTTGTTGTTGTAATTGTTCTCTTCTCATTCTTTCTTGCTCTTGCAATTGTTCTCTTCTTATACGATCCTGAATTTTCAATTGTTCTCTCATGATTCGTTCTTGTTCTTTTAACCTTTCTTGTTCGGCCAATCGTCTTTTCAATCGTTCTTCTTCCTCCATTTTCCGTCGACTAGCCTCCATGGCCTCTTTTGGTGTAGCCAACAGTTGTAAATCGTCACCAGCAGCGTACTTCAGTTTCCTAGCACACATTGTATACTGATTTTTCGATCAACTGTAAATAAATGAACTAAAAATAGATGGATCTTAATTTAATTTTTTTTTTTTCAATAAAAAATCGATGAGATTTAATGATTACATAAAGTGTGTATATTCTTATACTAATCATCGATACTAAGCATCGTGTATCTTTATATATTAAGAGCTAGATCTGTAAATAAATATTATATTTCCAAAACTTAACGGATATTTTAATTAAAAGAACATTCAAAGAAAAGTATTGATTAAATTATTTATGTCATATTAACTCTGTTTCTATTTTATTATAATCTGATAAAATCGTGACAGCATTATTGACTAGTAGTTGTTACTATATAATATCACCTTCTACTCTTCTTATATGCGATAAATTACATACTATATTGACACACTTCTTAGTGTAATTACATTGTGTGAAAAAAATAAATAAATTGAAATAACTCCCGATAAGATATCAATAAATAAAGTTATCACATTCTGTTAGGCACAAATACCACCTGCAAACCTTTTAAGGAACTCTGTTTATCAAATGGAAGCTCATAAGTGATTTAACCAAACCTGTTTTAAATTCCAAGTTCCAGTTTTTATCATATTTTAATTATGACTGAAACTCCTATTTTAATATCGTTAACACATTTCTGTGATAAACATGGACCAAGAGTGATACTGGTGACCCAATGTAGTAACCAAAACTCTATGGGGGAAGAACTTCTGGTGCCGGATTATCCAGTTGATTCTTACTGTGAATCATGTTTATTACATTTTCCTGAGGAGACCACTAAGAAAGTCAGATCTATGAGAAGTTTTATTGATGAGAAAACTTTTGCCACAACACAATATTCATCTATACGATACCAGTTGTTAAATTCGATTACTAAGAAGGCATTTTCTGAAGAGACTATGATTTATGATAGTTCACCATTTGTATTTTATGATGATGTAAGAGGTTTGAATCTTGTAATGGGATTCAAATTATATGATGAAAATGCAAGAGGTAATGAAAGAAGGTACTGTTTAATATTTACCATTGATCTGAAAAATATTGATGTAGGGATGAACATTTTATCTGATAATTGGAATTTTATTATTTGTGGTTTTGATAAAATGATAGAATCAATTAAGAAAAATCACGCGAAGGAAATTCAAAGGCAAAGTGCTTTAACAACTGAAAAAAGTTCTAATGGATTTACACCATTTATGGGGACTTATTTGAGAGCTAACAAATCAAAATTAGCTAAAAACTTAATTGAATTGACAAATGATCGTTCAATTTTTTTAAGAATGCATAAGTGGAATTCATTTCTAATAAGTTCTTTAATAATTAAAAAACCTTTCTGATATTGAAACACACCAAATGAATAACTACAATGTATATTATTTAAAAAGCATTGTTTATTTTTGTATCATTACATTTTATTTATATGATTAATTATTTTAATAGTATTATTATAATACAACCCGTTATATCATTTTATATATATGTGTGTGCTTGGTATGATAATAACAAGTAACTATTTATTTATTGGATCTCCTTCGATTGTAATTTAAAGGATAAAAATTTAGCGGATGGGCGTAATCCCAAAGGATATGTACCCAATAATTTAGCAGCATTAATATTTTCGTCTTCATCATCTTCTTCCTCTATATCATCAGCAAAAACATTTTCATCACCAATCGTTTCTTTCCTCTTATGTCTTGTAGTTCTGGTATGTTCAACGACTTCTTCTTCAATCTCTTCATAATCTAATTTCAATTTTTTATTAGAGGTAAAAAATGAATTCAAAGAATACTCTAAATGTGTGTTCCCAGAATTCAGCAGTCTTTCCTCCACACGGACACTAGGCCCTCTAAACCATAACACTTCACCTTTACCTCTTTTCTTTGGAATGGATCTTTCACCTAATCTTCTTGTCTCATTCGAGTTATCTGTACGTTGTAACACTTCTACATTTTTAGTAATGGATATTGGTAACACATATGAACTTGGAACATCTATGATAATTGGATTCAACACATTTTTGGAGGCCTGTGCTGTCAGATTATTGACAACAGTCGCTAAACTGTAACCGGAAGCTTGGTTCTTCAATTGTTGACGTTGTTGCTCTTGGTGTTGTTGTAATCTTTGAAATTGATGTTCTTTTAATCTTTGTACAGTCAAGGAGCCACCATTTGTCATATCGTTACCACCAACCATGTTGTTATTTTCCATAAATGTTGGAGAGTTTTCTGAGTCTAATGCCGTGGATGATCTGCTTGACCTTAGAGTGTTTAATCTGATATGAGAGTTTCTTGGATTAGTGTTTCCATATCCTGTGGCTATCATGGTACCTGTCTCAAAATCAATTTTACCTTCTTCTTGAGGATCACCTGGTCTAATAATATATCTTGGACAGTCAGGGGAGGTAGAATATTCCCCCAGATCGTCACGATCCAATTTAGGTCTCACATAAACAGCCCCAATCAATGGAGGAGCGTTAGGTGCACCTTGCTTTGGTTGTGGTATACGATCATTTACAGAAGCATTTGAAGGCAACAAATGTCTAATAGGTGATGGATATTTGAAAAATTTTCTCCCAGTTACAGGGATTGTAGGTTCATCTTGGTCACGAAGTTCTTCAGGTAAACATGCTTTCCACGTTCTGATCTTATTGAACACTTTATCAGCTTCATTATAACGATATTCACAGACAAATAAAGGACCGTCCACTCTTACAACTGGATCACCCCTTTGGAATCTGGTGAAATGGATAACATAACATTTCCCAACGATATCATCAATCAATTGATCTCTATATTGACCTGTTTTCATCACTTCATTTTTATAAAATAATCTATCCACTCTGTGAACCGTTTGTTCTGGTCTAAAATACCAACAGGCATTCAACCATTTCTTACCATCAGGCATACCCCAAAGTCTGAAGATTTGTCCTACTACTGGTCTAGTATTATCGTTTGGGTTTCTCAGAAGAACCCAATCACCAATGGTATAGTTTACACCATTGACGACAACTTCATCTAGAGGTACTCTCAATTCACCTTCAGGTAAGAATGCACGATCTGGTTTAGATAATTCGATACGTGACAAACTACCAAACACTTTTTCCATTTTATTCAGATTTCTTTGCATGGTCATATCACTCTTAAAGAAAATTCTGAAATTGTTTATAAGTAAATTTATGTCACTTTGGAAACCTTGGAAATTTTTATATTTACGCCATTTGGCCTTTTTCCTAATATCATCTAAACAAATTGGGTTTGGGATGACATTTTGCACTATTGGATTTTGAAATTCTACTGGTAATCTTTCATATGGTGCAATTAAAGATTTATTATTATCGTCACGTTCTCTTTTCAAGTTTTTCAAAACACTTTTAATTCTTTGTAAATAAGGTAAGTCAATCACTGGTGGTCTACCACGTCTAATATGAGCCTTCTCCCTTGGTTGTGTTGTGGAAGTTGCTCTTTGGTAACCATATTGTGGTGACATAGATTGTCCATAATCATATTGACCTCTCATACGTGACATCGAACCTTGTGGATTTCTATAATCAGCATCATAATTTTTATTTAAAGGTGGTCTACCACGAGGACGAGGACGTGGTGGTTGAGGTTGTGGTTGTGGTGATGGTATATTTGGTGTAAATTGTTCAATAGCAGGTTCGATAGGTTCAGGTTTTGTCTTTAACTTAATAATCAATGGTTTTTTCACACCATTTTTGGCGTCTTCCTCGTCTTGTTGTTTCTTCATTTTCATTTGTATTTCTTCATCCTCTTGTTCTGGTAATATACCCAAGTACGGATATCTCACTTCAGGATATTTCTCCTTTAATTTTGGGAATGTATGTTCTCTAATATGTTTATCTAAGATTCTTGCACATTTGTAAATATCAGACTCTGGTGCATTATAAATTCTTGCATTCCAAGCAATCTGTGTCACGTCAGTTAAAAACTCTTGTGGATCTGTATAATGTGGTACTCTTTTCTTTAAAGTGTTTAAAGACACGGGTTTGGCAATGATATTATAATAATCTGGATAATCTTTTCTTGGTGGCAATGTATTGAAAATGGGGAAGATATCCAGTCCATTTTCCTCCTTCAAAGTAAAGAATTCTTTGTACAGTGAACGCAATAGCTGTTCCAACTCACTTTGCTCTTGTGTTGGCATTACTCAATACTGTTTCTCCACTTTTCTTTGATCTACAAATCTCTTTTGTTTAGTTACATTCACTGTTTTTCAAACATCGGTTTTTTTATTGACGTTGGTTAAGTTCGTGAAAAAATATGTGAAAACATATAAATCTCATAATAATAATGGTAATCATAAACAAGCTGATTTGTTCAAGTATAGGTTAGAATATAGAATATTTATTATAATTAATAATGTGTATATATATGTTACAATGCAATTATATTAAATTTATGCAGAATTGTGGTATGCGTGTCTAGCATGGAAGGAAGAATCGTCATTAGAAATTTCTTTGTCACTGATAATGAATTCAGATTCCTTCTCTATGTTTTCAGCTGTATCACTAATGTAGTCTTCATTCTTAGTTTCATCATCATAGACTTTAACGATTCTGACTCTCCAGAACCCGTCTTCACCAAGGACATCTTTAACATCCAAGGAGTAATGACCCCATTTAGGTAGAATCTTAGCCCAGAATAAGTAGTAAATACCACCAATGGCAAAGATACCCCAGGAGACCACACAATGAATCCAGTATGGTAAAGAGTTGTAAACAGATTCATTATCACTTGGTGGGATGTATGGACAAATAATCAAGTATAAATTGGCTAAAGCGAAGAATGAAGTGACAATGACACCAGCTTTGATAGGTGGATTCCATTCGATCTTACCTTGCTTTCTTTGGTAGTAAATCCATAATAACCCAACAGAAATGGCGAAATTAATGATATTCATTGGGTAAGAAATTAAATTCATAATGAAATTATAAGCATCACCTGGTGGTGGTGCTAAGAAAGTGATTAAACAAATGATACAATGTTGGAAAAGACCGACTAATGGAGAATTGAATGGTTTGGAAGATGCAAAAAATTTAGAGAATGGTAAGACACCTTCACGACCTAATTGTTGAATAATTCTACCTTGTGAAAAGATAACAGATAAAACATTACCCAGGGCACTTAACCCAACAAACACAGCGGCAGCTTGTTTAGCATGACCACCGAATGCGATATCAAAGAAATCGGCAGCTAAGACTAATTTAGATGAGATTAATTTTTCTTTTGGTACAACAGCGAAGTATGCAATATTGACAAAAATGTAAATGATACCAATAAAGATTAAAGATGTTGGACCAGCGATCTTTAAAGTTCTCACAGGGTCCTTCACTTCACCTAGAGCATAGTTGACATTTGAATAACCGACAAATGACCAAATAACGTTATACAATGCATTGACAATACCGTATGCAGTAGCAGTTTCAGTACCAGCGAATGCATCATGGAAATTATGAGATTGGTAACCGTCTTTCAACCCACCACCTAGGGCAACCCAACCGGTGATAGAGATGAACACAACAATCCCAATTTTAAAGATACCAAGGGCATTTTGTAAATATAACCCAGTTTTCACATTGATAGCATTGATGAAGAATGCAAAGAAGATGACTGCGACGGCAACACCTCTTTGATTCCATTCAGTGATTTCCACATCAGCAGCAGTTAAAAACATAACGGCAGTTTGGACAGAGTTACCAGCGGCCCACCCAAGGAAGAAAATGTAAGAGGCATATAATGAAGTGACAAAAAATCTTGGTTTCTTGAAGACAGCTTCTAAATAATTTTTTTCACCCCCATTCTTTGGGATAGCAGTACCAAATTCCATATACACGTAAAGACCAGCTAGAGCAATAATAGCCCCGACAGCCCACATGATTAGGGATAACCCGACAGACCCACATAAAGTGAAAATAGTAGATGAACCGGCGAACACCCCTGTACCCAACATTCTATTACAAATCAACCCAATACATGAGATTAAACCTAAACGTTTCTCACCTTTATCTAGTTCTGTAGCGAATTGTTCACCAGTTTCGAAATCTGATGCATTCTCTTCTGTGGTCTCGTTAGCGGAAGTTTTATAATTGTCCTTATTGAACACATTCAATTGAGATATGAAGGAAGGTTTCTTAACTTCAGTCATATTTTTACTTAGTTTTATTTCAATTTATTTATCGAAAACTATCTTACAAGGAGTCATGTTCTGAAGAGAAATCCGCCAAGATCTGACTTATATACATTAATCAGCAAGCACCCCATCTTCGAGCACAAAGAGCAAAAAAAAAAGTTAGAAATAAACTGTGTATTCGAAAAAAAAGTGTCAATGAGATTCGAAAGAAGAAACGAAATTATGTCACGAAAATAGAGCCGTATCTGGAGAAGTCTTCTACGTCGTTTTCTCTGGCCCAGTCTCCTTGGGCACGGCATTTCACGTGCTCAAAAACTGTGTAAAATTGCTTTTTTTTTTCCTCGCCGTTTAAAGAAATTTTTTGGCCTTTTATTTTATTAAAATATTGTATCTTGGGTTCGAATTATTGGTGGTGCGTTTTTTGAGTTTTTCAGATTTTGGAAATTCTTAGAACGAGAGAAACTTCCATTTTAGGGGAGAAATCTCAGTTCAGTTCCTCATTATGTTGAAGGTACGGGGAACCAATAGCAAGAGAATGTGATGGTGATGAAAGTACAAATTAAATGGGTTAATTGTGTTAGGTTCTACTCTGCCAAAGTGGCAAATTTGGGGGCAATGACTCAGTATTTGCAAAGGGAGGCAGTACCGAATCTTCTCTTAAAGAACATTGATTCAACGAAATTAGATGATCATGTGAAATTGAGATTGTTTCCCATGTCCATCCCATTCATATCGTTGCCGCAGGGGAAACTACAATATACTACTTCGTTTAATGCATTGAGATTGATCACCACTAAATTTCTTTTAAATGATACAAGGAGCAAAGATTTACATATAATATCAATGGAAAATCTTACTACACATTCGGATGGGAAATTGTTTTTAACTGATAATGATAAATTGTTAATCAAATGGCAAAGTTGCCCCCTAGTGAAAGGTTGTAATAAAATTGAGGATAATGATTCTAATAACATTGTAGACTATATCATGAAAACTGTTGATAATTCATCAAATGAATCATCAACTTCATCAGTGAACAATAAAATATTGAGAGGGACTTTTATCTTTGAATTCAATGAGGATAATTCGAAGATTTTAGTTCACACGATTGAAGATATTCAAATTATTCATTCTAAGAATGATCAAAAATCAACGAATAAAGCATTTGCATGTTAAATAGGAGAAGATATATATATTGTAAATAGAAAAGAAAAAAATAATGAATTTTAAATTAATGAATGAATGAATGTATATTAATTACATATTTTTATGACAAATTAGTTTGGAATATTAAAGAATTGCTATATAGTGAAAGGAGAGTGGCAGTTTGGTGAATTATATTAATGATGGGATCTATGAAATTATTTATGAAATTTCTTCATAATATTTGCTCTGTTTGCTTATTATTGTGGCTTCAGTACCACAATTATTAATTTCGTCCATAGTACTATCTGGTAATAATCTAGGACTGGAAGAACCAGCACAGTTACTGGCTTCTGAATTGTCTAATGGTTCTCCATATTCTGGTAATGGAGATGTAGCTCTGGTTAATGACCAGAATTGATCAGATAATTGCATGCATTGTTCCAATGATCTTTTCTGAGAATCTACACATACTAATGTATCCACAATGATTCGACAAAGTTGAATAACATTGTATATGTTAATCAAATCTTGCCATACAAATAATGCTGGTTTACTATTACTGTATGAATAAAATTCATTTCTGTTCGCGCTGAAAATTGGTGCTAAGAAAAATTTATCAACAAATGCATGTGGGTCAGTTAAAAATTCGTCGAAGTTGAAACATGAAGAATGTCTTCTCTGACATGAAGAATTATCTTGACAGCTACAATTGTTTGATAGTGCAGCTGATTTGAATGGACATTGACCAAAGATTAAATATAGTAATGACACACCAATGGACCAATAATCAACAGTCATAGTATCATAACCTTTTGAGGAGTAAAAAGTCTCTGGAGCACGATAGTTGTCAGTACCGATATGGAATTCACAGGATGTGGCTTCAAAAGTAGCATGACCCCAATCGGCCAATTTAACGTTACCATCTTTGGTTAATAAAAGATTTTCAGGTTTAATGTCTCTGTGAGCAATCCCCAAAGAATGTGCGTATTGAATGGCAGCAAACACTTGAGACATTATATTTTGGAAGTCTAATTGGATCAATGATGGTGATACTGCATCGCCTTGATGTTTAGCGATGTCTAGAAAATCGTACATGTCACCACATTCACAATATTCTAATGCTACCACATAAAATGAATCGTCTTCGTAAAAATCTAACATGGCACAAATATTTGGATGTTGTGTACCTAATCTTTTCATCACTTCGTATTCGTTCATCATTGTCTCATGTGAACATTTTTCCTTTGGGATCACTTTTAAAGCTACATAGTCATTCAATTCTGATGACCAAGCTTTGTAAACGGTACTGAAAGAACCTGTCTGTAGTTGTTTGATATCACTGTAAATGTTCCTTGCGAAAGTCATCTGGTGGAGTTGGTTGGGTAATGTTTATTGTGTATTTTGTAAGTTAATATCCAATATAATATAATATAATATTATAAGGGGAGTGTTATAATTATTGGATATGGTATATTTTGGTTTATCTTGAACAAATGTGGGAATGAGAAGAATTTCATTTTAGGTTACTCGAGGAAATATTGATATATGTCATTTAGTTATATACTAAGTATCCTGTTATCTCCAATAGACAAGATCTGCACAATCAGCATTAGTCAACTAACAAATTTGTAATTAACAAATGATCACTAACAAAAAATGGACCCCTCTTCTTTGTTGCTAAGCCCGATGTAAAAACACACAGAGATAAAAAAAGAAGTTCGCCACGAGGTTCGAAAAAGTGTGGTTTGTGCAGCAATTTCTCTGGCCATTATGAAATAAACGGACAATTTCGGGCATGGAAGATATTAATAAGAAAAAAGTAATTATAGCCCTCAGAAATGCCCGCAGGAACGACCAAATCTAGATTCCAGATCCAAAGCGGACAATAGGGACGCGCTCCGCCTTTTCTCAGTGTTTTACCCTGTGGAATTTATGTTTGCTTTGCTTTTTTTTCTCGCCTGGCCCGACGACCCCCGCTCGAATCTCGTCCACAGTTTTACTCGTGGACAAATGGCCGAAACCTCCGTGGAACCGAGTGTGTCCCGCTTTTCCAGAGCCTGCAGAACAGCGGAAGACCCTATCACTGCATTGCGCCCTCTACAAATGTTTATAAGCAAACTCAAAGGAAACCGTGCAGAAGCACCCTCTCGTGCGCGGGTTTCTTCGCAAAAGCCTCCTCTTTTGACCCCTCCTTCTGAACTCCTATTGATTTGTAAGTGCTAAATTAAACTTTCCCTGCTGTCTCCAATTAGTAAAGGTCGCTTATCTATTTTTCTCCCAGCAATTTGTGCGCGTTACTATGGCATTCTCTGACTAAAGATTCTGGATCTGGCTTTTTTTGTCAGAAAAATAATCGGATTGGTTGCATCTCGGGTTTTCTCTTCCGCAGCGGGGGCCATTTTCTTCCGGTTTAGCACAGAAACTATGATTGCTTTTTTCATTGTTATGTGTCCCATTCTCTGGGGCTCGATTGTTGAGGTGCATCTCCCTTTACGTAAGGAGACGTGGCTGAGATGATAACATTTTTTAAAGTTTCCTTATTGCTGTGAATTTCCGATTGAATCGAAGTTTTTTCCAGGGATTCCCAGTATGCTGAATGTGAGACAAATTCCCTGCTGAGAAACGGGGGGACAAACTGGAACTGTACTGTTGTGGGATAACAGAATGTGACGCCAGCATTACGTGTTAAACTCTTTTCTATATTGTAGATCTTTTAGTATGTACATAACACATCTTTCGGTAGATACCGAAACGGTTCTAAGACGACTGTTAGTTTACCTTACTGATAAGGGTCCATGCCCAGTGACTCGGGGGGAAGAGTCATTGAGTTCGATGGATAGTGTATTAAGTAAGGCGATTTGCAACAAGGGTTGCAAATTAACAGATCGAATATTACGTTATATATATGACAAGTTTACTTTGTGCCTTTGTATGAATTGATATATATGATAAGTTTACTTTGTGTCTTTGTATGAATTGATATATACTATAGTGGCCGTTATTTCAAAGAGTTGAAAGAGAATAGATTACACGATATAGAACTCGCAAATTGTACTGAAAGAAGATCGTACCTTGGGTTATTACCATTCTTATTAATATTTATTTCGACTTGGTGAAACTAACTCATTGTCAAGCCCCTGCTCTTCAACATCAAAACCATTTTCATATTTTGAGTAAATAGAAATAATTTTATCGTTTTGGAACCAAGCTAAAATTTATAAATCAAGATAAAATATAAACAAAAGGTAAATTCCAATCAATTTAATCTCCAGATTTATACCTTAAATAATTCTCACAGTTCAAAACACACTGTATACGTCATATAAACTTTTACACCATATATGAACTGCTTAGTAAAAGATCAATTACGAGTACAGACAGATATTTGAACCTTTTTTTTTCAGAACAAATCGATGAGTTTTACAAATAGGAACAATTGACAGGACAAATTATGATCTGAGACCCTGTAATTGTGAAATAAACGGTCTAGAAAATCGCATTTCCAGCTATAAAAAACAACAAAAACACACTTTCAACCATTGTAAAAACCTGTAATCTGCCAAGAAAATATTTAATCGTTATTACAAGCAGCAAAAGACAATACTCCAACAGGAAAGAGATTGGTTTACACAGTTTCTGCGGAGACAAAAAACCCGATAAATTTAACTAGAATGCATTAAAAGCGGGGTACAGATAAGGAAAAAGAAACGAAGAAAATTGTGGTGAAAAAAAGCGGGGGTCCCCAAAATTTTAAATTTCTTTTTCCGAGACCGAAAAAGCGGGGCCCAAAAAAAGAAACGAAAAAAAAGTTATTTTTAAAAGCGGGGTATGATCCAGAACTCTGCATCATGCATCCAGATGCGGTGATGTAAACATGATCATGCTTGATGACAGAGTCATGATAATATATGTCGTGGCGTGCCTGCATCAGAGTCTAGAAGCTGTTGAGGAAAGCAATATGCAAATTAGCGTGCCTGTTAGAAGCAATGGTGATTGGTTCCAAACAATTAGTAAGCAAGTTTAAAGTGAATGTAATTAAGTGTATAGGGGGGTATTAGTGGTTCTATTTAGTACATACATAAACTGTTTTGCTGAAAAATAGGATACTCACTGCAGAAGCAACGGCCAAATGGGATCCGAATGAGGAAAACAAATTAGAGTAACATGACATCAATAATCTTGTAGTACATGGCGAACTGTTTCCTGCAGAGTTAGTTTGTGAAAAGGGGCATTGTAATTTTTCACCTGTTTCACTGTATATGGATGGGTGGCTTGGAGGTAGTTCCACTTCAGGCTTGTGCACTGGTAAATTTATCTTGGAAGCAAGCCACAAATAACCACCAGTGATTGGAGCAGCCAATAAACCACATAACATATAAGATTTCTCCAATGGGGTCGAGGATAAAAAGTAACCAATACCAAATGCAGTGGTAGAAAGAACACCCAAAGCAGTACTACCAATAGCTAAATCACAAAACACATGTTTTAAATGAACTTTAGCAATGTCCACTGGAGCAATAAGTTTCACTATGGATGAAGATGTTAATAACCCTGCATAAAGACCAAGGGAAGAGATAGCGATACCTTTAGAAATAGATAGACCAGACATGGGAGGAAAGTGCTGTTTTGCTTTGTTACAATCTGTATATGAAGTCTTATAAACTGAACTTCGTATGATATTATTATCTCAAATTATTTTTCACAATCTGAAGATACGTACAGGGTGATATCAGCTATCACACGTACGAACGATAACACACTAATCTAACCATTATCAAACTTCTCCCAGTATGTTGTGATTGTAAATGAATTGTACTGATAGATAACCATCAATACCTGTTACAATTGTTTCACATATGTCAACTATCAAAATTTCAAAATTATGTTGTCAAACTGAAACATCAATGTAACGGATCCGGATTAGTTCGAAACAGATAGACTACTCTTATTACAAGATATATATAATGAATAATATAATCGTGTATACGCTGACTTCAATACAGATTCTCATGAATTGATTGTATTGAAACAACGATAACATAGAAAAAAAAACACTACTTATCTAACGCATTCACGTGAAGTTCGTCTGCAAGGACATATTCCGAAACATTTCTGATACAGATCTAAGAATGTTCTTCGATGAGAGGCAAAATTCCTCCCAGCGAAAGGTATTTATGCTGGCGAATTATTACTCATCAAACTGCACCCACCCACACACCACAGGTAATGCGTTTCTTTCCCTTTACGGACACACAACAGTCGCATGTTAAAATTTACATCAATGGGAATGGGAAATGTCCATAAGAAATGAGGGTAAGACTTCAATCTTTGAGATGTTCATTCTACTATGAATAGTAAGAATAAAAGCTATATCGTTCAATTGATATACGGTTTCAGCAGAGTTGTTCTTTGTCAATCTTAGTAACCTGATTTAAACCATTTTTTCTTTTCTTTTAAATTCCCTAAGAAAACCTGCACGTTCATGTCAAAAAATACATCAATTTTTTTCTCCGGCATTCCTGTGTGTTTTAGAAAAATTTGAATAATAAGAGAAAAACAACACGACTCCCGAGGAGTAAAAATTCGTACGGTATTTTTAGTGTCTGTTTCATGTCTGAACTTCTCCGACACGGTTTTTTACCGTATTGGGTTACCGTTACCGTTGTTGCAACCTTCCCTTACGAAACGAAAACGCTGCAGTCACTTTATAATTTTGCGATGGTTGCAAAATGGTACCCCCCCTCCAATGTTCATTTCTTAAACCTCAATTCATCACTTCTGAAGATCTTAAGCTGCTAAGAACATCATATCATTTTGGCCATATCCAATAATAATATGAGCTTACAACGCAATACTGAACGATCGTTACTGCATGATATTAACACGGAGAATAGTTTGATGGAGATGTCAATGTTTGAAGACTCTTCTGACATGGAGGACAAGATTGAAGACATACCTCCTTCAAAAACAACCCCTTCTCCAATGGAGAAAGGTTTCCAACATGTAAGTCATTTACCTACACCTGTGACATCCTTTATTGAAAGCATTTACCCAATGTCAACAATAAACACTGAAGCATTACATCATATACCAGATACACAGGTGTTTCCTTCTCCGTATTTACCACCACTTCTTCCAGAAATTCAAACTGTGGATACTAAATCCACATTTCAAAGTGAACTTCAAAAGGAACTTGTATCGTTAACCAAGAAAGTCATCATCATTAATAAGACTAGAAAGAATGTTAAAGTACCAACTCAAGGAAGATTTAAAATTCATAAGGAGACGAGTACTCTAGATGACTTCATAGTAAAGTCTAAGGATAACCTTTTTGATGATACGGAGTTCTTACCAACTATGGATTTTTGGGACGAAGATATGGAAAGAGAAAATGATATGTTAGTGACACCCACTGAAACCACTTTAAGTCTCCCTTCTCAATATTTAATGCCCATAGAATCTATCCCAGACCATTTAATATTCCCAAACCCTGATAATAACATCGAACCACAAACCTTGCATCAACCAGAAACCAAACACACACCATCGCATATTCTCGACAACAATGAGGAACTCTTACCAGAAATTAATTTTGATAAAGTGTCTAATAATGACACTAAGGAAAAAATTGTTTTCCAAGATTTCCGGTTCAAGAGAAGAAAATCATCACAATCATCAGCATCAGCATCAGCATCATCGTCATCAGCATCATCATCATTACCCTTAATAGAGCAATTAAAGGCAGACAAAGTACTATTCGATAAATTGAGTAAAAAGCAAAAGAGAGGTATTTATCAATGTGCTCATTGTCCTAAAATGTTCACCACTATCTTTGAATATGCTGAACATCTGGATAAATTTAAAATTAAAAGAGAACATAAATGTCCATTCAATTCATGTCCATGGAAAGTCTTAGGATTACCACGTCGTTCTGATTTGAGAAGACATTGTGCTATTCAACATAAAAATGAATTAAAGAGTGATTTGAAAAGATCCTTAAATTTATCAGATGAGAATTTCCCGACAATGAAATGTCCAAATAAATATTGTACTAAAACTTTCCATCGTAAAGATTTGTACAGTCGACACATAAACATTGTTCACGATAATGTGGAGTCGAGATTCAATAAAAAAATTCAACATATCTTGCTGAATTGTCCAGAGTATCAAGATGAAGAAGAGAAAACTAGATATCTGATGGAAAAATTAGCTAAGAAAAGGGTAAACAATCCTCAACCTAAAAAAAGAAAGGTAGAAAAGGTAAACAATCCTCAATCTAAAAAAAAGAAATGTAGAAAATAATTGCTATTATTCATTTGCCATTGTTCAAAAAGAACACACATACTTTGCTTTTATCAATTAACTTACAGGGACATTAATAACAAACTATACAAGGACTTTAATATAAATATGTAAAATTAAAATTAATATTTTTTTCAACGGGTAAAATAATTTGAAATAAGACTATTATTACATAGAAGTGGTGATTTGAAAAATAACGTACATCCAGTAATGTTAACTTGGAATTGTAGGGGTAAGGGATAATGTCTAGATTTTTTCTTATTCTTCAAAAATAAAAGAGTGGTTACAAGGACTTCTCAATGTCCCTTCAAAAAATGACAAATGAAAATTAAGGGTAAGATGTCAAGAAAAAAAATTGGGATATAAAACAAGTGGCAATAAATCCAACCAATTTCTTTATAGTCTATATTCTATTCTTCAAATCAATTAACTAAATACTAAAATTATTATGTCACCAGCAAGTAAGAAACAAAAAACTGAAGGTAAGAAATCATCATTAGACCATTTGAAAGATACTGGTACTGTGGTCGTTGCTGATACAGGTGATTTTGAAGAAATTGCCAAGTATTCTCCTCAGGATTCTACTACAAATCCTTCTTTAATTTTAGCTGCCGCTAAGAAGAAGAAATACTCTCATTTGCTTGATGCCGCTGTGGAATATGGTGAGAGTATGGGTAAGACCAGAGAGGAAAAAGTTGATATGGCAATGGATAAGCTTCTAGTGGAATTCGGTACTGAAATATTGAAGATTATTCCTGGGAGAGTTTCTGCTGAAGTGGATGCAAGATTGGCCTTTGATAAAGAAGCCACTCTTAAGAAGGCATTGCACATCAAGAAACTTTATGACGATGCCGGTATTAGCAAAGAACGTTACTACGTTAAAATTGCATCCACTTGGGAAGGTATTCAAGTTGCTAAAGAACTTGAAGCCAAACATGGTATTCATACTAATTTAACTTTATTATTTTCATTTGCTCAAGCTGTAGCATGTGCTGAGGCAAAAGTTAGTTTAATCTCTCCATTTGTGGGTCGTATTATGGATTTCTATAAGGAAAAGACAGGTGAAGAGTACACTATGGAAAATGATCCTGGTGTGTTATCTGTAAAGAAGATTTACAACTATTACAAGAAACATGGCTATAAAACTATTGTAATGGGCGCATCATTTAGAAATATGGATGAATTGAAGGCATTGGCAGGTATTGATAATATTACATTATCTTTAAACCTATTAGAAGAATTGATAAATAGTACTTTTGAAATTCCTAAGATGTTAGATCCTGAATCTGCAAAGGAGGAAGGTGGAGAGAAAGTTTCATATATCGATGATGAACCAAGTTTCAGATTTGCAATGAACGATGATGCCATGGCTACTGAAAAACTTGCAGATGGTATTAGAAAATTTGCAGCTGATGCAAAAGCTTTACAAGAAATGATGGAAAAGAAAATTACTGAATGAATATATGATATTTAGTTCTAATTTATTTATATTGCTATATATGTAGGTTTAAATGAATGATATTTTAATCTATTGAGGAATTATTATAGGTGTATGATGTATTTGTCTCATATTTGAGAATTTAAATCGTTTTCTTTTTGTTATAACTGTATGATTAGTTGGGATGGTTGTTGTGCAAATGGGGGGAGTAGTAGGTTGCCGTATTGGAGGTAGTGTATTTGTAGATAAAATTTCATTTTCTATGTTAATCGTAAATTTATCATTTTCTTCTCTTATTGTTGAATTTTTGTTCTTCGTTATTGGATTACTTACTATCTTCTTCTTCTTTGTTATTTCCGTCTGTAAACCGTTATCCAATTCCCTTTTAAGATGTGAACCGATTTTCGTTGACGTATAATCCTCTGTCTTGACTTGAGATTTTCTAACATTTGGTCTATTTTGTTGTGTATCTTTTGAAATGATTCTTGGTGGTTTAAATGGTTTATTGAATTTTAAACTTAACCCAGAAACAGTGAATCCACCTTCATTAGCATTTTCCTTCTTAAGCAATATTCGTTTATTACGAATGATATTATTCTTACCGTTATTGGTTTCTTGAACGGTCTTATGAGGTTGGACATTGGATACAATCACTTTATTTGGGGTGATCATTTCATTATTATTTGCTTTCACATATTGAATCTCTCTTTCATATTGGCATAATTTCTCTGATATGATCACCACAAATCTACCAAATATTTGATGTTCCATTAAATCAAAATTTTCTTCATTCAAATATGTAGCCACTTCTTTAGCACTTGTTATGAATGTACTACTCAATAACATCTTATCCTCATTGTACAATGAAAATTTGTTATTGATTTGGAAAAATTTCAATTTACCATCATGCCAAATTTTATGCTTCTTTCTAACCTGATCTGAATACTGACAATTGTATTCAGTTATTTGTGACAACATTAAACCATGGGAACACTTCCCTTTGTCAATGAACTCACTATATTTCAATAAATTTAAAGCTAATTTTTTTATTTTTTCGAGATGCATAAATTAATTATATATAATAAATAGATAAGTTATGTACAGTATTCTGATCTATCGTGTGAGTCCCACGCCAAATCCTATGGCGACTGATGCTAATATTACAAGTACTTCCAACATACCTAACCACATACATATAGTTCTAAACCATTTCATATCAACTTCCCAAGCGAAGCCCTTTAATAGATGAATTCTATGATAAGAATTCATTAACATTCTCATAAGGATATAATCTGAAACTGTGTCTGTATCCTTCCCAAACCCAATCATGAAGAACAAAGGGGGTATCAATAAACCGAGTGTAATGACAAAAAGTATCCTCCAGGGATCAAAAATGTCAAAAAACTCGTTTTCTTCAGAGTCAAAAGATATCACGGAAGATGAATCAATGTGTTGAATGGGGAACAATGATTCATCAATAGGTGATTCAGGTATGGGACTATCTGGTGGTGTTAACGGTTCATTACTTGGTTTAATCGCCAATTCTATTTGTGAATTGGTTAATTTTGGTGTACGAAAACTAGGGTATAAATTGTGGGTATCATTTGTTGTAATCGTATTCGTATGTGCCGCAGATATTGTTTGTAAGACAGGTAATACAGAAGTTCTTGGTTTTTGCTTTGTGGGGGATATAAGTCTATTATTTAAAAGTGATGGAGCATGTGGAATTTTCACTTTCAATGATGCTCCCTGTATATTTTGTTGTTTTGATAAAGGTGGTTTCCTCAAAATTTGATATTCGTGTGGTTCAAAATCTATACTAGATAAACTAAATTGTGATTTCATTTGTGCCGGTTTTGGTAATGACACATTTTCCTTATTTAATAATTTTACAGCTTCATCAATTGTTCTCGTTCTCACGACGTGGACTGGTGTGGAAGGTGCTGTCATATATTCATCTGCTGATGATCCCGTGTATTGATGATAATGCGATCGGATGGGTGTATCTCTTGGTGTTCCTTGGTCATTTATACTCAACAGCACCGAGGTGGATAGTGTTCCTTCACTACTATGTTGTTTACCCTTTGCCGAGGATGACACTGTACTCTCTGCATTGGTAATAATATGGTCGGATAGTGATACGGTATATAATCTTGCGTCATCAATGTCATTTATGAGCCTTGAATCGTTTAAGAAAACACTGTAAGATACATCATTATCGTGTGATGTTTCTTTGTACAGTGAATTACTATTTGAGCTTGACATTAGAAAAGCAAATTTGAAAAGCAAAATTTAAAAAATGAATGAATTAGGGTCGGTATTTCTTTTAAAGTTTATGGTTTAACTATTTGAGGGACTTGCCCTCAACGTCCATCAACACATCCTCATAACTATATATATGTTTTCATTTATTTGTTGACACTTTTTTCATAAAGTGTTTATGCTGGTCATTTTTTGTTTTTGTTTACGTCGCGCTGCCTTAAAAAATCATAATAGAAAAAAAATTGAAAATACAAGCACTATCACTGTATAGGTTTAGTGATCTCATTGAAAAGCATTTGCTTCAATTGCTCCATGGCTGCTTCGTCCTCGTCTTCCTCCATATTTAAATTGATATCGTTATCCACTTTCCAAAATTCGTCATCATCTAAATTTAATGGTGGATAATCTGGTTCATCATCTGGGTCATGGTATGTGGCCAGATAGGGGTGTTTCAATGCATCACGAGCACTGATTCTCTTGTTTGGGTTGAACATTAACAATTTGGTCAATAAATCCAACATATCTGGGTTCAATGGTCTTTGTGATGATAATACCACATCCCAAGGTAAACTTGGTTTCATGGGTAAATTGGCAATATATTCTTTAGCTCTCTTTGATTTAATTTGTTCAAAATCTTCAAAAGATGGTGTACCCAATACTTCTAGGATTAACCATAATTGATGATGATAATCTCTACCGGGGAATAATGGTTTACCCGAGACCATCTCTGCAAGGATACAACCGACGGACCACATATCCATTGCCGTTGTATATTCTTGGAAAGTTAACATAATCTCTGGAGCTCTATACCAACGTGTTGCCACGTATTCGGTCATAAACCCAACAATGGTTTCACGAGAATCTGTACTACTTGCCAAGCAACGAGATAACCCAAAATCACAAATTTTCAAATCACAATTTGAATTTAATAAAAGGTTTGATGGTTTTAAATCTCTATGAATCACTTGTGCACTATGAATAGATTTCAATGCTCTTAATATTTGGTAAGTGAAATATTGAATGTGATCATCACTTAAGGGTTCATTAGATTGAATAATTTTTTGTAAATCAGTTTCCATTAATTCTTGTACCAAGTAAACTGCATTCATTGATTCAATACTCTTTGGGCGTACTTTATCCAATATACTAATAATATTTTCATGATCGTGGAAGTAACGTAACAATTTAATCTCTCTTAAAGTTCTAGTGACGAACATATTTTTACTAAAGGGTTGAATCTTCTTGATAGCCACTTTAACATTCGATGGGACGTGGATGGCAGAGCACACGGTTCCGTATGCACCTTCACCAATAAGGTCTATCAGTTGGTACTGTGATGGGATATCGAAAGTGATAGTTCTGGACATACCTTGGGTTACTTCTTTGGTGAGTTTAGTGTAATGTTGGAATGAGGATATTGGAAGTGAAAAATTTGATACATCTGTCTTAAAATCTGAAACAAAAAAAAAATAGTGTGAAATAAGTGAAATAAATGATGATATGATATAAAAAAAGTGTATATACAATACTTATTTAGCTAATTTGTTGTGGACCTGTAATGATGGGGATGGAGATTCTTAATCTATGTGTGGATGGTAATTTTGGTATAACACCGATGATGAAAGTGACACCAAAATTGTAAGTAAACATCTTAATGTTAAGTTGTGAATAGTGTGTAGCCACGACAAATAATACGATGGGCACAGCAATTAAGAATTTTCTTGATGGACTGTATAAAGTTTCATTGTCAATTTGTTCCCACATGGTCAAATTATCGTATGCGCCCCCATTAAAATCAAAGGGGGTACCTTTAATTAAATGGAACATCACGTAGACACCGACGTTGTAAGTCAAATTAGTTAAAGTCCAAGCCCAATCGGCACTGTTCAAACCAGGTAATAAGTTAAAGAACAATCTTAACAGAACGATCATGACAAAATGAATAAACCAGGCACCACGTTGACTGACCCAAGAGGCATTCAAATTGGGTACCACATTTTGATCATTTTCGTCTTCCAAAGTTTCTTGTTCCACATGTGATATTATACTGGAGGATCTTCTTCTACGATGATCTTTCACTGGTTCGTTAGTGTAGGAACTTGTTCTCGATCTGGAGATAATGGACACGTTAGTGGGTTCGCTGTTGACGTTGTCCGCGTGATAAGAGGGGAATGGTTTCAAGTCGTTGGTCTCCACCGTGTAGCCTTGCTGGACTGGGTCACTCATACTCTGTTGTGTTTGTCCTTGTTTCAATAGTGTTCTATCTGTGTCTATATTTGTTTGAATAGGATACTACTATATTATATTATCTTATTTATTTACAAGGCGGGTAACACGCTACCTCCAATATATAAAGAGAACAAAAGGGACACGTTTTATAGTCAGTTGCAACACCACTGCAACAACACAATAATGGTCTCTGCTACTTTTGAAGAGAAGGCCAAAGCCGTCAATGAACTACCAGTGAAGCCCACCACCGCTGAATTACTACAATTGTACTCCTTGTACAAGCAAGCCACCGTGGGGGACTGCCAGGGGGACAGACCAGGTATTTTCAATTTGAAAGATCGTTCCAAATGGGATGCCTGGGACAAGTTGAGGGGTAAGTCTCAAGAGGACGCCGAAGCTGAATACATCGCTTTGGTGGACGAATTGTATGCTAAGTACCAAAAATAATGATTCAATAGTCATATATATATATAGCTATATACGTGTTAGCTAAAAAAATAAATGATCTCGAGCAATTGCAACATAATATCAAGTACGCAATGAGCTTGGTACCGTTCGATGAGACTTATATATTGTACGATCCACACGATCCCGTGTCTGTGATCAGTGCATTGTTGGCATTGACGCCTATCCTGGTGTTAATGTTTTACCTGTCGTGGTTGATATTGAATCGCGATGTGGAATCCCTTGTATTTGCCCTGGGCCAATTGTCCAATGAGTTGTTTAACAAGATATTGAAACGTATCATTAAACAACCACGTCCCAATGTGGTGTCAGGTCCAGGGTACGGTATGCCCAGTGCTCATTCTCAATTTATGGGATTTACACTAATGTTTGCATGTTTAAGATTATGGAGAGGTCCACGTCGTTACCACAGTGCTAAAGAACGTAAATGTCATGCTCTGTTGATCACACTGTTGTCCCTGGCCGTGTGTTATTCTCGTATCCATTTGAAATATCATCATGTGGATCAAGTCATCGTTGGATTTTCCATTGGGTTGTTCACAGGTGCCCTTTGGTTTATTGTCGTTTCGTTATGTTATTCCCTGGGGGTGATACAATGGTGTTTAACCTGGAGGGTATGCCGTTTGGTATCATTGCATATGTAAATATATTTATATTAATATTATTATTATTATGTTATTTTTATTATTATATGTTATACAGTTTATTCTAATTTACCACCTTTTCTTTGAATCAAAGCCTTTCTGTCTTTGTCCAAATGCAATTTAGTGATAACCACTTTAGATGGATGAATATTAATTGGAACAGAAGCACCGTTAGATTTTTCCTTAGAGATCTTGTCCACTTGGATGGCGAATTTCAATCTGTACACGGAGGAGACCTTACCTTCTTGGCCCTTAGTGGAACCTCTAGTGACAAGAACTTCATCTTCTCTTCTAATTGGTAAAGATTTAATACCGTATTGTTCTCTCAATTCCTTGGATAATGGAGCAGACATTAGCACACGTCTTTCAGAAGATGGGGCATTGAAGTAAGCTTTACGGGACTTGTTTCTGTCACCGGACACGTCTAGGGATTGCTTGGCCATTGTGATATTGATATTGACTTGGTCTGTTCACTATGTATTACTATGTATTACTATGTAAATATTAACTGTATTAATGATCACTATTTTCCGCTGTGAAATTTTCGTGGCCAGCGGATTTCCCAAAGCGGAAATCGAAGTTTGAAATTTGAAATTGAAAAAACTAAAAAATAAATTTCTGGGTGGAAACAGTCACGCGAGGGGGACACAGGGAAACAAGAGAGGCAGATAGATGAGCGACTGTGAGAATGAAGTGGGGGTATGTACACTACTCATTGGTATGATACGCAAAAAAATAAATTGCAATAATTGCAACTGTGCCAGCCCCTTCCGGGATTCGAACCCGGATCACATCCACCGGAAGAACGCATGCTAACCATTGCACTAAAAGGGCATGCAAAAGATTGAATTGAAAGCCAAGGGTGCAACTAGGTCACGAGGAGCGGGTCACGTTTTTTCTTTTTTTGTTTTTTTTTTCAATTTTCCTTTTTTTTCTTCTTGAGATTTGATTTACCAATGGCAAAGGAAAGGCTAAACACAGAGAGCAAGGAGTACAACTATTATGATTCCTGTAAGATCTAGACTGGCCACGGCTCTGCCCAGAACAGTGCTACCTAGAGCATTCCAAACTAGGCCAACTTGGAACCGTCTCTACACCACTGCCAATGAACAACAACAACAGAAGGGTACTAAACAGGATCCAAAGAAGAACAAACCCCAAAGTACAATTTGGCCACAATTGAAAAGATTGACCACTTTCACTGCGTCCGGTGTGCTGGTCGTGGGCGCCGTCGGTGTCTCTGCTGTAGTGGTATACTTGATCGGTTCAGAATTATTCTCCCCCACAGGTGACACACAATTATTTAATAGAGCTGTGTCCTTAGTGCAAAAGGATAAAGATGCTCGTAAACTGCTACAATGTGCAGACTCTATGGTGAGGAATGAAAGATTGAAAGCCTACGGGGAATTAATTACACACGACAGATGGACTAGAAATAGACCAATTGTCTCCAAGAGGAAAATGGATAAAGATGGTCACATTCATGTGTTTATCAGATTCCACTTACAAACAAAGAAGAAACTTGGTTTGGTTCATGCCGAGGCGTTAGAAGTTGATGGTGTGTTAAGACCAAAATTCGTTTGCGTCTATTTGGACGTCCCCGGTGAAAAACGTTATTACATTGTCAAACCAAAATTAAACCCCACTGTGAAACCAAAGGGACTCTTATCATGGGGTGTTAAATAATTTTATGTATATAGTAATGAATAATAAAGAGTGTGTTATTTTTTTTTTCTTATTTTACAGTTACATATAATATTATTATTATATAATTTGAGTACCACTAATTCTTAGTGGACCATGTCTTTAATGTGGGTGTTTCAGTGAAATAATGACTCAAATATGTGGATATACTGGCACCAGTATCATTTTGATTAACATTTCTTGGTTGGAATAAATTACGTCCTGCACCAGTTAAATGAGGAGCAATACGATCTGGGACATACGCAGCAGCAACAGCGGGACCTACAATACAACCGGCAAAGATTAATAAAATTAACAAGTAAAGGCATAAATATTTTCTCACCATACGTTTACGTAAACGTGATTGTTTCAATGAGAAAATTGGTGGACGAATTTGACGTGATGGTTTCAACCAAAATAACATAACTGAATGGAATTTATCAATACCTGGGATCAATAACAGGGGTAAATGTGTTAACAAGATAACATGACCCAAGATAAAATCAGCGGCAAAATCAGTCATTTCAATGACTTTCACCACATATTCTCTCATAGCTTCTCTCACTGGAGAATTAGTATTACCCCAGGAACCATCCCAGAATGCGGTATTAGCATTATCATTCTTGTATTCACGAGACAATAACAAGACAGAAGCACATTGGAAGACAAATCTTTGACATTGAATCATAGTGACTACACCAATTAACATCTTCACAAAACTGAACCCTTCTAATACCCACATGACAATAAATGACCCGACATGTGACACGACAGCGGAACCATGAGCAAATGCAGCTAACACAGAACCTGGATTCTTATGACATGCACCAAACATACCTTGAGCACAACATGACATACACATACAAAGGGCAAGAATTACCATATCCACGGCAATTGGACCCAAAGTACAAATGATAACACGTAACACAGAATTTACTCTATCAGTATCATCTGTCTTAGCACCAGTTTGAGCATTAATAAATGTAAAGGCAATGAAACAACCAGTGGCATAAATGAAACAAGGGAACACTTCAGCCAAGATTAAATTGGTTCTGTGAGCTCTACTAGCATCACCAATAGCCTTCTCAGATTCATTACCAATCAATTTACGTTTAAACCCAGTGATACGAGATCTAGCCATTCTCACATACCCAATCCATGAATTCTTATGATATTTACTGTTACCTCTAGATAACCATCTAACGAAGTCTCTGTAATCTAAGAAGAAATCATCCCATGATAATTGATGTGGGTTGAAAATAAATGGTGAATACATTAAAGCCACTAATGACCCCCAGAACCATAATAATGGTGATTGCCATTGAGCCACTGTACCAAACAGTAACATCAATATAGATCTAGACCCCATGTAAATGGCAGAACTAGCAAATCTGGAATATAAGATAGAGAATGGAATACGTGATGTAGCAAACCCACGACCGGTGGAAATATAACGAGCACCACCAACAGTTAAATCACTTAACAAAGCGGCGGAATAAATTTGACCAGCAAAAACTTCAAACATTGGAGATAATGATAAGATGTGACGACAGAATCTTAATAATGCCTTCCATGAACCACGTTCAATCAATTCTTGAATGACAATAGGAATGAAAGCGATAAAGAAAACAATGAAAATGGATAATGTATAACGTCTGACCCAATCAGTAACGGGGCTTAAATTGTAACAACCAATTGGATATAGAATATCTGTGATTGGCTTATTTCTATCATATTCACAGACAATAGCTTCATGAGACAATGAATGTAAATTGACTAAAGTTAACATAAACATTTGTAAAGATAATTGAATAAACAAATTATTCAAATGGAAACCAGGATGAGCATAATAAAATGATAAGAAACGATCCACAGGTAATTGAGTACCAAAATAATAGTATTCACGGGATAACATTTGTTCACCCATACCGGCACCAATCTTTGTTGTGAAATTCAAAATTGTACCAAAACCTAAATCTCTACCTTTACCACATTGATAATATTCCACATGCTTAATACGACCACCACGTAATGCAGCGTTCATACCGGCATAAATATCTTCATTTAAATGTAAACCCTTTTGAGCCTTAGAGATACCACCTCTAGTGGTCATAAATGTACCATTAACAAAATCCGGATGACCATAATGTAATTTAGCACCAATTTGAGATAAAGTACGAGCGAAAAGGGTACCAAAAGTTTGTTCTTTACCAGCAGCAACATCACCCAGAACACCGGAGTTTTCAGAGAAAATATATTCTCTAGCACCAACGATGGCCACAGGATGATTGTTTGTTTGATCCTCATATTCCAAGTTTGGAGAGTATGGGTTAACATGTTCCACTTCTAATTCTTCAAATTCAGCCAACACTGATCTAATCTTCAAACATTCTTCCAAATAGTTATCTTGATTAGCATCAATCAATTGAATGTATTCACCTCTGTAGAAAATAATAGCATGATTTTGATTATCAGATTTACCATCACCCAAGATTGGGTTACCAGATAATTGAATTCTAAATTTAGGACGTCTACGACCATTTTCTAATAATTCACAATGACCATCAATCACGGCAGAATAAATTCTTGGTTCATCACCTGGGTGTAATGGTGGTTCTTCATCTAAATAAGCGATTTGTAAATCTGGGTAAGCTCTTAACAGGAATTCAGCGTTTTCCATTTCATGGGGTTTAAACTTGGCTAATCTTTGCATAGAGACTAAGAACTTAAACTTTCTTCTTGATATCTTTTCCAATTCTCTTTCTAAATCTTCAGCGTTATCACCGAACATTTGAACAACTTCAGGGTTTTCAACACGGTATAACAATTTAATGGCTCTTGCATAATTCATGAACCCAGAGACGGTACGATATAAAGTTTGTGATCTTAAAGAAGCCCAAATACGAGTTCTTAAAGTGTATTCAGGAGCAGCGGATTTGAAACCAATACAATAGAAGGGTAAATCATCAATGTTACCAGATTCAGCATCACCCTTTTCGACATTTTCTTCGTCAATACCTTCAAAAGCAGCAGTTTCTTCAGCCAGGATCTTAGTATCTTTAACGAAACAATCCCATTCCACTGGATGTAATTGTTTCAAATATTCCAATAATGTGACTCTAGAGAATTGATCATCTTCACGAATAATTTCTCTTAATGATAATAAGATTCTTTCAGAGTAATGAGGAGTCAAGACAGTAAATGTTGGCATGTTATCGATAGAAACGGCAGCTGGCATTGGTGTAGCCAAAGATTGAGCAAAGAAAGAAATACGACGTTCAGCTTCAGAATCCACTGGGAAAAATTCAGTCTTCAATTTAGAATCATCTTGAGAAGTGAAAAAAGTTGGAGCTCTTAATGCTCTTCTACCTGGTTGTTCAGCTGGTACTTGATGGTATAACAATTGTTGTACATGATCAATAGCCAATAAATGTTCTCTGTACATGGAAATGATAATGGCATTCCAAATTTGAGAGATCAAGACCTTTGGTTTATATTTAACTTCCATGTCATGAGTAGCTAAAATTTTCATGTAAATTCTCTTTGGTAATCTAGTGAAAATGTTTCTCCATGGAGTTAAGACAGACATACCCAAATGGAAAGCCTTACACACGGAGAAAGCTGTGTTAATAATGATATACCACAAATAAGTATCTAAGAAGAATAAAATGGAATCTGTAGCAATAATCAAACCTAATGTAATCTTTGGTTGATGTCTACAAAGTTTAGCACCCCACCAATATTCACCTGTACATCTCATTGTCATAGTAGACAAGATTCTGATTGGATCTCTTAGGGACAAAATTAAGAAGAAATAAGATTCAGCATATTTAGCACCAAAGACAATAATCCAAATCAAATAAGATAAAATTCTATCCCAACCTCTCAATGGAGCAAATGAAGCGGTAAAAGTTTGTGAAGAGACATATTTTCTTGATGATTTATTCATGTATGATGTAAACAAACCACCTAAAGGCATCACTGAGAAGAAAACCACGGTGGCGACAGCAATAAAGAAAAACACAATGGAGACAATACGAGCAGTGTTACTATACACATCATCTTTCTCATATGCAAAGATCCAAGCAATCGGAGCTAAATTAATTGCTAACAGTAAGCAAATAAATATACAACGACGAGATAAATGTTGTGCACCAGCCCAATTTCTTGGTACAAAAGTCCATTCACAAATAGTGGCGATCAATTGAATGACACAAGCCACAGTACCAGCTAATGCAGCCGAGGCCCATTTATAAGATGCTAACGGTTGATTATTCACTAATTGTTGATAATTATGTGTATAGAACACTGGAGCATTATAAGCGACATACATCCAATACACTGAAATATGCATAATCCAAATACGATTGAAATTTGTCACCATATGTAACCAAGTTCTTGTTTCGTAATATGTCTTAAAGAAAACTTGATCCCAATTAATGTTACCCAAATTTAAATAACGTTCCTCTGTGGTTAAATCGATTAATGCAGTACCATTGGATAATACAATTTTCCTAATACCTGCTTGGTACCAAAACAATTGATTGATATCATCATACCCAATGACTTTATTATGATCTCTTTCACGTTTCACATAACGACCATCAGCGATCTCATATACTTGATCTCTAATGAATCTGTATAGAGGTGTAATGACTCTGTTTAAATAATCACCTTCTTGTAAAGTGTTTTGTTGTCTTTGACACATGGGGGATTCTAAATAATCCAATGCACATTTATAAATGAAACATAGACATTCAGGGACAAATCTTACTTGATTGGCTTCCCCCCAAATTAACAAGTATAATGCTAAATGGGTCACTTTAGTGTTATTTGATAATCGATCCATTTTCACTTTCCATCTGAAATCTGCAGCTTGCAAAGAATTATCATTTTGCATAGCTCTCAACGCAGTTTCGACGTCTTGTTCATTATTGTAAACGTTTTTCAAGATGGCTTTATTGTTTTTCTTAGCTCTTCTTTGTTTCTTGTTTAATTTATTTAATGATTCATTTCTAAATCCAATCTCATCATCTAAATCTAATTGAGCAGCAAAATACCATTTCTTATAATTGGAGGAATCACCACCGATGTAATCAGCATGTAAGGACAATAAAGCTTGTTGTGGAGACATTCTAGAGGCCCTTGAATCCAACATGGTCATCAAATGATCAAACATATTTCTCATTGAATCTCTTTGGAATCCAAACTTGTTAGTCAAATCAATGAAAATGTCTTCAATTTGTCTTATATCTATGGGACAATCTGGATCAGCAGTCCAAGCCGGGTATGGTTCTTGTGGGAACAAGTTAGACACGTCCGGGCTTTGTCTTTGTTCGTGATGTTGATTACCGTACATGGAATTAGATAAATTGGATGGTGTATAATTATCATAACCACCGGGGGCACCGTATGAACTACTGTAATCAGAATAATTCTCTTGGTAATGGGTGTTACTATTGTTATTATTATTATGTGTTGGTAGATCATCTGTAATATTCGCCGTATCATCGAAATCATCTGTATCACCTTCAAACATTCTAGAGTCACTATTATTATAGTAGCTATTGTCTTGTTCGTAGATAGGTTGACCGTATTGGTCGAACCTAGCATTATCCGCGTAGGGATCACTTTGTGGGTAAGACATCGTGTTGCTTTGATTATAATATTTCAATTACCTCTTACCTTTTTTGATTTCTTTTAAGCAGAAAATTTTCTTCTTCCAAAGGGTATTAACGTAACTAGAGGATATCTGGCAAAACGAATGTACACTCAATAAGCGACCTTGTGTCAGTGTGTGGGGACAGGACTCTGGAGGACTATGTCTTGTCTGAGTTGAAATCAAGAGACAAACGTGAACACGGCCTGTTTCGAGCTAGTAAAAAATTGAAATTTTATTTTCCACCTAATAATAGGAACCACTAAGAGAAAAACCGCGTTCGAGGCAAAAAGCAACGGGGCGAAAAAGAAATCCACGGGACCGTCCCAAAGGGGAAATCGCGGCCCGCTTTTCGCGTCGCGCGCCCGTGCACCGCGCTGTGGGCCGCCCAATTACTATTCCCGATCGGGAAAGACGCGTCAGTGGGCGTCTCCGTTCCGGGTGACGGCGCGGGTTATGAGCCGCGCACAGGCGGCTGGGTTCTCTGCGTTGACGAAGTGGCCAGCGTCTGGGACGGTCTCGAGTTCGAACCGCGGGAAGTGCATGCCCAGGGCAGGCAGGTAGTCGTCTGCGATGTAGCGGGAGTCGTGGCCACCTCTGATGAACAGAGCGGGCCCTGTCCAGCGTGACTCGCGAGGGTCGAAGGGCCAAGCTGAAATTTCACCTTTCACCAGAGCATCGTGCAAGGTGTCTAGGGGTACCCGCGGTTCAAACCCTGGGGTATTACCCCCTTCTTGACGTTTCAATGTAGTCAACAGGAATTGTCTGATCAGTGCGTTTGCCTCTAATGGTTCTAAAAATTTAGAAGCTTGTTTCAAATTGTGGATGCCCTTATCACGACAAATGTGTTGCAATGCTGACACGTATTGAATGAATTTACCGTTTGGTGCGGTGCAAATTGGTGAATTCTCAATGCATACTAATTGTGAAGCACTGTCACGTTGCTTCAAGACACAGGACATGGCCACTTTGGCCCCCATGGAATGACCAATTAGTATTGGTTCCACTAGTTCATGTTCGTCATTGAACCTTAACACATCGTTTGACATATCGTCATAGGTTAACGTCGCGGTACGTGGCGATTTACCATGATTTCTCATATCTAACAGATAGACATCTCTTTGTAATTGATCAAGTAAATGTTTTCCAAGAGATCTGTTATTAGATTTGTTACCGAAAAATCCATGCAATATGACAATGGGCGGCAATGTTCGAGCAGTCGCCGCATTACAACTCAATTTATCGTATGCTAATGCAACACCTTTGATAATCTTACTACTCATCCTTTAATATACTCTTTCGTAGTTCCCTTTCCCTTTGTTTACATCTTTAAAAATAGTTAAATTAATTTAATTTAAATAAAAACACATTGTAATTTGATATGAATGGAATAAGAAATTTAAAATTTATACAAATAGATATATATATTATTTAAAATTTGTTTAATCGAACATAGCGAAACCCATACCGTCATCGGAATCTTCTTCTTCAGATTCTTCAGCAGCGGCAGCTGGAGCATCAGAAGAACCAGAAGTGGCAGCAGCGGCAGCTGGAGCAGCAGCAGCGTACTTGTCTGGGTTTTCGATTCTGTCAACTAATTCTTCAATTTCTTCGTAGTGGTAACCAGAACCAATGGCAACAGCTAACAAGTTCTTGTAGTTGTTGATTAAAGTGTGACCAACAGATGGTAAAGTTGGGTAACCGACAGCCAAAGAGATGGAAGCAATGGTGGAAACAGCGGAAACGAAGTGACCGACTAATTCATCATCAGTGATATCCAAGATAGAAGCTGGGAAAATTTGACCATTGTCGTAAACTTGAACGACAGTTAAACCGTAGGTAAATGGAGAAATTTCCAACATGTTCAACAAAGTGGCTTCAGATGGACCGACCTTGTTACCAGCGTCAACAACCTTAACATCAGAGACAATTTCAATGGTACCTCTGGCAATCTTGGTTGGAACACCCAAAGCTTGGAAGAAAGAAGTTTTACCTGGTTCCATACCGGTGTTAACAGCAGTAACCCAGATATCTTCTGGAGCAACAGCACCAGCTCTAGCTGGAGCGGCAACCTTGTTAGAAACAATGATTTCCTTGATTTCTTGTAAAGATTCATTAGTGAAAATGAAACCAACGTTACCCTTAACGAAAGGCAAGACCTTTTCGTAATCTGGTAAGTCAACAACGAAATCTCTGATAGCTCTTCTGACCATGGTGTTCTTACCCATTAAGACAACACCCTTACCTCTCAAAGCCTTTCTGACTTCGTGCATTTGTTGAGATGAGACATTGTCAACACCAACAACGAAGATAGACTTGTATTCTTCCAAGTATTCTCTTAATTTAGCGAAGTATTCAGTTTTCTTTTCACGGATGCCTCCCATTTCAAATTATTTGTATTTGTAGGTTGTTTAAAGGATGGAGTCTTTCAAAATTTGAATGGTAATTCAATATAGTGTTCGATAGAGATTTAGTAAATATATTTCGGAATTGTCACTTTGCGATTCTGGCAAAAACTGTTCTGCGTCCGTTCCCAAACAGGAAATTCTTGCGTTTGTAAATTCGATTTTAAGTTTTTTTCTTGAAAAAGTTGAAAAAATAATTTTTCCAAACAGAAAATGTTCCGGATGTTAGAAACAGTCACTTTCAGCAGTAGTTATTAAATGTAATTTTTCAGTCTCGATGATGTTAACTGTATATGTGTATATGAAGTGAAGAGAACCAATTATGACAGACACAGTATACTACAAGAACCAAGAAACAGGTTTGGACCTTACAGAACAAACTGCCACTACACAATATATTCAAGATAATATAATACCCACGCTATTACTTCAAGATACAACAGTACTGTCCACATTGAAATATTTTAAAGTGACTAAGAATGATAAGATAAAATTGACCATTGATAAATTATCCAATGTCTTACAAACAGCCACCACAGTGTGTGTTTATGCATATGGTCCACATATACAGAAACTTTTAAGTGTATTGGAAATATTTAAGGAAAAATTAGTGGGAGATACACCATATAGACAATGGAATAAATTAACCAGCTTTGATGTAGAATCACAAGGTGTCAATGAATTGATTAAGAAGAAAGTGAAAGTGCCAATAATGATTGTTTTATTTACATTGAATGAGAACATATTCGAGACAGATTTATTCAAGAACGATTCAAATGGTTTCACTGAACAGAGAAACTAAACAAGCATAAATAAATATATAATAATTTGTACCATTGAGCCAATAAGCAAATGAGAAAAGAAATTCCATTTACACTATATTGATTATTAATAAATTAACAATAAAAAACCCAATGAGATATCAACCGATTTTTTTTTCCTGTGGTTGATATACACATTTACTTTAGGCCTCGCTTTGAACTCCTAATCCACGAAATTCAGGGATCAGGAATCTTCGAAGAGGCCATATTTTGACAATTTTGTTCTATTAATATAATGTTTAGGTACCTACCCAACGCATTACATTAACAATCGTCTTTCTTATATTCTTGTTTGTTTGTAGTTGTGAATGGTAAGAAAGAAAAGTTGTTTGTAATTTTTTCTATTGAAATAGTTTTTTTTTGGCCGAATTTGAAAAATATAAATATTTCATCTCTATTATTTTTAGGGCATCTCATCTTATATGGTTATTATTATTATTTACAAAAGTACATATATATATATCTTATTCATCCCAACCTTCTTGCCATCTTTGTTTCCAAAAATTACAATCAAATTTAGCCTTCCCCAATTTAACATTCACATGATTATGTGCTTCACACATCCATCTACTTAATTCTTCTTTGGATTCTACTCGAGGTGAATATTTAGTAATATATTTCTCAAAATCAGCTGCACACCAGTTACAAGGGTACACATGTGAGAATAATTTTAAAAATTCTGTCATATCATTCTTTTGCACTGGGGTAGGTGTATCTGGATATTTAGCAGCCATAGCATGTAGGAAAGTCCATGATGCGGCTCCTAATTTATTTACATCAGGTGGATCCTCTTTCATATACGTTCTAGAACCGGGGATCATATCATTATTGACCACAGGTATCGGCGTGGAGCTTACCGTTTGATTTGCGTTGTTTGATACATAATTATCATAACGTTTAGTAGCCTGTGTGGAAATATATTTGAAACCACGGTAAGCTGTACACCCTAGACAAAATTTACCATTTTGGTCAAAGAAAAGACCATTAAATTTAGTGGTCCCCTCTGGAGATTCTGACATGGTTGTTTATTATACTGGCTTTTATGTATATGTTCCTCTTTAATACTTAACACCTCAGTTTTTTTCTGAGATCTCACTACTAAGCGAATTTATAATTTCTTGAGATGACTAACAGAACTGTTTTTTCTATCGAGTTGTAGAATATTTTATATCTTATGGCATTATATACAGCGACTAATCTAAATCTAAATTGCTACTCTTAGCAGTAGGTATGAAATCTTCTGTCCTTAAGGGACGCATTGTTAAAGAAGTCTCAGGGACATCTTTACCTTCAGAGATTAATTTTCTCTTCTGTCTTATATACTCCTTTGCCGCAGTTAAAGCAGCTTCTCTACAAAGTTCTTTCAAATCAGAACCTGAGAAATTACTAGTCTTTTCTGCAATTTCATCCAAATCAAAATTTTCTTTATCCAATTCAATGTCCTTTAACATTACCCCTAATATTTTTTTACGTTGTGCCAGAGATGGTAATGACACTAAGAATCTCTTTGGTAATCTTCTTAAAAATGCATCGTCAATATCATAAATACGATTTGTAGCACCAATAATCATAACACGTCCATTACTCAATAACCCATCCCATAGAGTCATAAATTCTGCCTTTAGACTAGCACTAACTTCTTGATCATTTGATGAACGCTCCCTTAAAAACGAATCAATTTCATCAATAAATATAATACATGGTTCAATTTTATTTGCTAATGAAAAAATAGCATTTACTATCTTGTTAGATTCACCATACCATTTATCCATAATTGATGACATTCTAATTGATATGAAATTAGCGCCACTCTCTTTAGCCAATGCCTTAGCTAACATGGTCTTACCACAACCAGGTGGACCATATAATAAAACACCACTAGGGGCTCGTAATAATGGACTATGTGTATAAACCTCAGGCATAGTCAATGGGTATATGACACTTTCATTTAGATCAGAGACCAATGAATCTAAACCACCGATATCTTTAAATGTAACTTCAATATCTTCAGGTAGCACCGCAGATGCAAGTATAGATTTTTCATATTGGTCTAATTGTATGCCTGCTAATTCTGGAGACTTTTCTATAAGTTTTTTCCATTGTTGGTTCTGTTTGTCCTTAGATTCCTTGGACTGGCCTACGGGTCCTGACCCTATTTCGTTAAGAACACCGGTAAAAAGGTAATAAAGAGATATACCAGTACCTACCAATATAGATATATCTGTAATAGCCTTCCAATCGACATTTCTGGACATATTCCCTGTTTATTTTATTGTATCCTTGTTGGTATATTCACAAAACGTTTTTCTTTGATATCAAGTAAAATTATAAATTTAGAGATTTAAAATTAAAATAATTACAGTAGTAACGGTACAAACTTAAGATGTAGGTATCGAAACAGTGAAAGTAGCATGAAGCCTTCAAAGAGTTCATTAGGCATTTGAACAATTCAAAACTACTGGGTTACACTCCAAAAATTTAAAAAATATAAGCTCCGATACGGGGAGTCGAACCCCGGTCTCCACGGTGAAAGCGTGATGTGATAGCCGTTACACTATATCGGATATTAATATATTTTTTTTGGAATTGAGCAGATTACCAGACTCCACTAAAGAGGTCATGCTTTTAAACATTAAAAGTGGTCTTCCACTGCAGTTAAGTTGGAAATTCATTATATATCTGCCTGGTTATTGTTTTAGTGTTGCAAATATATATCACTTTGAAACTCCCATTGATATATCTATGTTAACTTGGCAATTATGCGTTAAGCGAACTTTATTTTTTAGAATATTCCATGATTGGTTGCAATTCAAAATGTACTTCAGCTATCATATTTAACATGGCGTTCACACAATATTGATAAGATGTTTATTCTCACCATATACCTGCTCACCTATGTGCAACATAGACATTATCTCTCTGTGACTGTTCCATCCACACACCATTTGATGTTTTCAGTTAATTTTTTTGCGTCCTTTCCAAAATTTCCAGAAATCGCGGTTCCGTCCCAGGCGGGATTCCACCCCGTTAATTTCCAGCCTGGCGGAGTCCAGCTTTAGAGTGCTCCAGCCTGGGACTCCCACTGGGAATGTCGGACCTAGGCAGAAGCTCTGTTGCTGCCGAGCCCCCCGGGGAAGTGTCTGTGCGGATCCGTGTATTGTATATACAAATCAATTAAATTGTTATGGTTAATAGTGTATATGTATTGGTTTAAATGAACCAAGCCTAAGCGTATGTTTTAATGTGTTCCCTATGGTCTATACAACAGTTAAGAGTTATAACTATCGAGAATGGTACATATCAGTCCATAAAGAACCAATATTATTGAATAGGACTATTTTAAAGATTTTAAAAGACAAGATAAATTTATCCTTGTGATTGGAAATATAAGATAATAAACCAGAATTTGCCTACTGGAAAGATTGAATTTAAGATGAGACGAACTGTATCCTTAATATGAAGTATATGACAACTCCAAATGTTTAACGAACATTTTTACTAACAATTATATCCTTTTTTTATTAGAACAATATACAATGCCTCCAAAAGCTCAATTATCTAAAGCTGCTAAAGCTGCTGCCGCCATGGCTGGTGGTAAGAAGTCTAAGAAGAAGTGGTCCAAGAAGTCCCACAAGGACAAGGCCGCTCACGCTGTTATCTTAGATCAAGAAAAATACGACAGAATCTTGAAGGAAGTTCCAACTTACAGATACGTTTCTGTCTCTGTCTTGGTTGACAGATTAAAGATTGGTGGTTCCATGGCCAGAGTTGCTCTAAGACACTTAGAAGCTGAAGGTATCATTAAGCCAGTCTCCAAGCACGCTAAACAAGCCATCTACACCAGAGCTGATGCTGAATAAGCATAGAATGTTTAATATTAATCTTTTATAACATCTAAATAAAAATAAAATATACATTTCTACGACTTCTAATTATTAAGGATCATAGATCTTATTTGTAATACTGTTTTAATAAGTTTTATTACTTGATCAAATACGTTAAATGTATATATGTATGAAAAATGAAATTACTTAAGCATGCTTGCTAATTTCATTTGTTGCTTCTTGACGTTCTTTAAATCTAGCATAAATGAATCTTTTGATATATGACCATTTGTCCTTGTATTGTGGTGGCACTTTTTTATCAAATTTAGATAAAAGTCTTAACAATGACACTTGAGTGTAAGGCAAGAAATTCAATCTTATCCATAAGAAACATGTATAAACGACAAACATGAAACCTGCAGTACCGGTTTTCATTAATAAAGCATCCAATAATAAAGTGATTGCTACGAAAAATTCAGAATATGCCAATACATGTAATAAATGCTTGTTCTTCAAAGTAATCTTTTCTACCACTTCTTTGTCTTCCGTTTGGAATTCTGTGTCCTTATTGGAAAGATGTAAATAACTTAAGATCATAAATGGTAAAAGTCTATATACTGACTTCCCACCACCGATAAACCATAACAATGCCACTGCAGTGGATTGGAAATTGAAAGCAGATAATAAATCATACCATGTAGGTTTCATCCCATTCCAATTTTGTAACATTGTTACACTAGAGGCTATGAAGACACCAATTAATGACAATCTATACAGAAGTTGAGGAGTAAACCTTAGTACACTGTGAAACCATCTAGTACCTTTAATAATTGAATAATTCCTATTGGCTTTCAAAAATAACCATTTCCAAGATCTATACTTGAAGAAAAATAGCACATGGAAGAAATATGTCAATGAAAATAACAACCCACAGACTAAAGTGGTTCCATGTCCAATGGTCCAAACCAATTTCTGTAAACTGAGTGGATCGACCTTCTTCCCAAACCTCTTGGGCTTCTTCTTGATAACTTTTATAGTCCTCGTCATCCTGAATGTTTAATACCTTTGATTATGACAGTTGATGAACTTTCGAGGATGGTCTTCTTTAAATCGAAATCCCTAATTTTTTTTTTCGTCTTTAAACGAAATTTGAAATCTTAAACGGGCACGTGATGCCTTGAAATATATTGAAAAATAATTTTTGCGATGAGTTTCAATACTAGATACATAGATAGACAGATATAGATCGAGCATGGCTAATTCGAAGTTTGAATACGTGAGACAATTTGAAACTCACGATGTGTTGTTACCACAATGTTACACAGTGGTGAGAATTGATGGTAAAAAATTCCATGATTTCTCAAAATATTACGATTTTGCTAAACCTAACGATGAGAGAGCTTTAAGATTAATGAATGCCTGCGCAAAGAATGTAGTGCTTCAATATAAAAATGATATAATACTTGCATACGGTGAGAGTGATGAATACTCGTTTATACTAAGAGCAGACACACCATTGTTCAATAGAAGACGAGAGAAGATATCGACGCTTTTCGTGTCATTGTTTACATCTAATTATGTTCTTCTGTGGCCAAAATTCTTCCCCGGGGTAGACTTACATCCTAAACATTTACCATTTTTCGATTCAAGATGTGTGTTATACCCTAACTTACAAACTGTGAAAGATTATTTGAGTTGGAGATTTGTCGATACACATATTAATAATCTTTACAATACAGTGTTTTGGCAATTGATACAAGTTTGTGGTTTAACCGCTAGAGAATCTGAACAAAAATTGTGTGGTACATTTAGTAGTGATAAACAAGAAATCTTGTTCAAAGATTGTGGGATCAATTACAATAATGAACCTGAAATGTTTAAAAAAGGGTCATTGGTAACTCACAAAGGTGAAATTTTGCATATCAATGTCATTAAACATATTGATGAATTGTTTGAAGGGTTTTAGAATATAAAAATTTATGTATTATATGTGAATGCAATTTATACGTGTGTCATTATTACTCATGAACAGTAACTTTTCATTGATTATATGAAAATTATGAATTAAATTACTCCCTTCATCTAATTCTATAATTTCCTCCTCTATGATAGTTTCTTCTTTATAATTATATTTCCATGAATACAATTTACCATTGTCACTACCACAGAATATTGTTAATTGGTTCAATTCTTGTTGTAACGTGACTATACAGTCAATTAAAGGTGATGTTTCAATTTCATTAATATGCGTTTTCTTCAAAACGTGTAAAAGATCCCATTGACCCCTTACAGATCTTTTAAATAACAGACAACCAAGATTAGTAATATGTGCTACAATAAACAGTATTGATGAATTTGTATATTTTTTCAATACAGTAAAATCAACCCATGTGAGAACTTGATCATCTTCATTATTCTCATCGAGATCTTGTGCCCAGGGTAGGGTACAGACATGATTCTCTAACTTACCATCAATGATACCATAAACAAAATTATCAAATGAGGCAAAGAAAATGTGTTTATTGTCTTTATCGTTTGTTACACTATTAATGGAATCAGTGGTAGAATATTCTTTGACCACTTTGAACGATTCATTAGGCAAATCATATTTTAAACTTATCAATTTCCCCAATTTTGTACCAATATTAACCTCTATGATACCTTTCTTAGTTGAAGATACATCTAATGAATTTACTGCATCATTAACATTATCTAAATACCATTTCCTCTCTGTGATGAGTGATTTAGTAGCAAACGGTGAGAATTGGACACCATCCACTGTGTTGATTATTACTATTGGAGATTCTATTGTTTCAATTATCTTTGTATCTCGAAGCAACAATTGGGATTCATCCAGTCGATGGGGGATTATTGGTGATATGTGTAAATTTAAAGGTTTATTGGAAGAGTAGTGTTCCACATAGTTAACTTGGAACTCCTTTCGTGTCACTCCCAGTGACAATGATGACTCAATGGTAATCAAGTGATTGGAAGTGGAATCAAATGCATGAATGACTCCATCACTTTGATAAACAACATCTATTTTCATTATGACTGCGTAGTAGTTTTCCGTATGGAAATCATCTTTGTTAAAATTTATGATTAAAAATGCTATTATTTATTAAAATGAATGAAATTATTTACCAATATATAAATGAATGGATTAAAATTTATGCTTGTAATTTTTTTGAATGTTAATAGTTTGTCACACCTAGTACTTTGTGTTCACTGTAATCGTCATCCTCCCCATCATCGTTTTCATCAGTGGCTAGATCTTCGTCTGGTTCAATTCTTGGATGGATAGGTGAAATAAACTTCTCGTATGCATTATTTGTGTTTAATTCGTTAGAATCACTAAATGATACTTCATATTCTGCATCATGAGCATCATCAAATTGTTCTGTGTTTCTTGGAATTGGTGTATCGTTATCGTCATTGGAATCTGATTTACCAATAACATGATGCCATAAAGTTGCCAATGGATTATCTCTATAACTGGTGACAATTTGACCATCAGAATCAATGTAACTTTCTCTCTTTGGTTGAATACAGAAATAGTAAAATGCCAAAACAGCTAAAATTAATAATGGAAGGGCAACCCCCAGACAACAACCAAGAACAATGTTACGGTTTTTCTTGCTTAGTCCACTATGTGGTTGATTATCTTTATTAGATGACTTAGAGGTTTCAGTAGGTACTAATGTAGTAGTAGTGTAATGGTTGGAAAGAACTGTTTCCCCCATAATTACACTGGTGATGGTCACATCTGATACTCTAGCTTTGGATGAGCTTGTTATTGTTGAACTTTTACTTGTTGTACTGGTAGTAGATGTGGTATTTCTATACGATATACTTGAAGTGGATAGAGTGGTTGGTATTCTTGAACTAGTCGATACAGGAATCGATGATTGTACTGAGGAGGAAGAGGGAGGTGGTGGGATGTAAATTGAAGAGGAGCTAGAATATTGGGATGTTGGTTCCTCGAAACTTGTTGGAACATATGACGAAGAAGAAGGTGTTGTGAAACTTGTCTGGAAAGTAGAAGAATTGGTTGGGACAAAAGTTGAGCTTGGGGGGACGTAACTAGTAGATTCAGGAATAGAAGTAGTGTTACTTGAAGTTGGGATAATTGGTGAAGATTCCCATGGACTAGAAGTTGAACTAGAGATGGGTATTTCGACAGCAATCGAAGAGGAGGAGGAATATGGTACTTCATCTGCAGGAGGTTCGTATACGGAGGAAGATGGCGGAACAAATTCAGAAGTAGTGGAAGGGGGAATACGAGGATCAACTGTCGGTGTTGATGTATCCAGTAACGTCGCACTATCTGAAGTCACTTGTGTAGGATTCGAAGTATCTTGTCCCTGGATGGCAGTACCATTAGTCAATGGTGGATTTGGATTCAATATCGCTGAATCCTGAGCATTCGCTATGCTGGCCATAAGCCAGAGCAATGACACTCTAGTCAACATATATTTCATTGAGGTTGTAAAAGTAGTGAATGCTAAAGAATGTTTTTATCTTAGTGAATCTGGGGTATAAACAAATTCCTAAAACTTTAATAAATAACTGTTTCTCGAACTGTGAATGTGTGCAATAATATAGCTAGCAATTGTTGGTTGCAATGTTTTATCGAGGGTGATGTCTCGCTTCTATAAATAACAGATGCGATCTTGTTCCGATCAAAAGTTGCGAAGTGGTATTTATAGAACAAGGTATCCAATTTTAAAACAACACACGGCAATCCAGGAGAGGCATCCTGGGACAACTACAGAAAACGACTGACAACAGCACGGGATGCCATGAGGAATTCTTGCAGATTTTTTCTTCACTACTGAAATAATTACCGCATCGGGTAATATCGCGCCAAACGAGAGATCTGGGGTTTTATTAATAGTACAGATCTCCCCTTTCAGTAAGACCCTATTTTGAGAGATCCGCCAATGGAGGTCCGATGGGCTGCCCCTATAACATTGTGGTATTTGATTACTCCCACTTGGTAGTATTGTGATGCTTGCTGTGTTTAATAAAAAAAATTAGATTCTTTTAATTCTTTATGTTTCTTAGGCAAATTGTCTCTTCTTAGTTTGTTCTAATGATTTGTTACCAAACGATAAAAAAATTGAGTTAAGAATAAACAATTTAACTTTAATTGATGTACTCCCATAGATATTTACAGATATTTTATCATTTACATATTTACACATATCCCTCTTCCCCACTTATTCTGGTATCAGTTCATTGGAATACACTTTAGTAACGTCTTCAATGGCTTCCAAAGTCTCTACAAACTTATGGAACGATTCTTGTATTTCTTCATTTGGTAACGGTACTCTCAAATCATCCTTAGCTACATATTCAATAGATGAATTCGCTAATTCAAATCCACGGTTTTGTATCTCTACAGCAATCTTATTAGTTAGAGAAGGTTCCATAATGGCTCTGTATACTATATCTTCACCATTTTCTTCCCCCTCTGCCAAGGGGAACAAATCATCAATACCTTCAATGTCGAGCACTTTCTCAAAGATATCATTCTCATCCATGCTTTCATCTTTGACATAAAACTCCACCATGCCCAATTTATCGAAAAAATGTGATGATGATCCAATGGATAATAAACTAGCATTAGCAGCTTTGTTAAAGACACTTCTCACCAGGGCCACAGTTCTATTCTTATTGTCAGTTTGGGTCTCCACTATAATTGACACACCACCGGGTCCTCTACCTTCATATATATTCACATTACCTGTACCGGCATTCGTTAACCCTTGACCCTTCTTTATAGCATTCTCGATAACTTTCTTCGGAACATTATTCTTGTTGGCTGTTTCAATCAATTGTGCCAACTTGGTATCTTTCAATTTCACAGCCAACACAATTTGATTGACGTATTTGTTTATAATTTTGTTCTTCTCCGCATCATTCTTCATCTTGTCATGTTTAATTGTCGACCATTTGTTATGACCAGAACGTGCAATAGCAGACACGGAAATTAACCTAATACCAATGGTATGCCTTATCAGTGTCCTTCTTGTTATTAATGGTAACATATTTATACAGTATCACAACATTAACGTTAGCATCATTATTGAGTAATAAAATACCTTAATAACTAAAATCTTCAATTTTTCTTAGAGAACGGAATTTGCAAGAATTAAAAAAAAAAAAGAGACACAATTTGATAAGAAAAAGATGTTACTAGTGAAATTTGACGTAATCCATTGAACTAAAGTCCCAAATGTCCGAGAAGAGAACTCTAATAGCTGTGATAGGGGATGAAGATACCACCACGGGCCTTCTGTTAGCTGGTATTGGTCAAATTAATGCTTTAACAAACGAAAAGAATTTTTTCGTGTACCAAGAAGGTAAGACCACTTTAGAACAAATTGGTGATAAATTTGACGAATTCACAGAGGAAAGAGATGATATTGCCATCTTATTGATTAACCAACACATTGCTGACATTATTAGAGCCAAGATTGATAATTTCGTGAATCCATTCCCAGCCATCTTAGAGATTCCTTCTAAAGACCATCCATATGATCCTGAAAAGGATTCTGTCTTAAAGAGAGTTAAGAAATTATTTGGGGAATGATCTGTCAGGATTTACATAGAATTGTATACGATATACATATATAAGAACAACATTGAAGTTTTTGTTTGATTATATTACTGTTTGGTTAAACGCAAATTTTGAAGAGAGTAAAAATAGCTAATAAGATGTAGTTATATAAATCAATTATATAATATTTCCACACATTTAGATAACACATTAACAAAAATATCTGCATGCTTCTCTTCAAATGTTAACGATGGTCTTAGTCTTACTGCCTTTTCACCACATCCGCCGACATTACAACCATTTAATCTCAGTTCTTTCAATAAAGAGTCTCTTAATTCTCCGGTTGGTAAATCCCAAGCTATATATGTTCCTCTATTTTCACCTCTTAAACGGTCAAAAAATTTAGGATATTTACTTTGTAATACTTCTAACTTGGCAAACAGATAATCTCCGACTCTAGTCACTTGAGCTAATAATTCGTTGTCTAGAATTTCTTCTCCAATGGCACCAGCAACGATCATTCTTGCAGGATCACCACACCATGTGTTAAATTGTCTGTAAGGTTGATTGGGGATAAAGTTCTCATCATGGAAGAAATATCCAGCACTTTGAAATTTCTTTGAGAATGTGACCAAGTCCGGTGGTGGTTGAATGTTGGCATGTTCATGACACCAAAATTTACCAGTGGCTCCCACACCTGTTTGAACTTCATCAATAATGTAAACTACATCATGTTTCAAAGTAATATCTCTTAACTGTTGTAAGAAATAATTTGATGCATGATTATCACCACCTTCAGATTGAATGGGTTCAATTAATAAGGCAGCCACAGGACATTTCCAATTTTTAATTAAATCTTCTACAATTTTCAAACATCTATCATCCTCCTTTCTATTAGCACGTTCATGACTCTCTAAAGGATATTGATAATAGGGAAATTCTGCATGAGGCCAGTTGAAAGCAGGTACATCCAATTTATGAATTGGCTTGGAACAAGTAGTAGAACCACTAGCAAAAAGTCTACCATGGAATGATTTTTTGAAACTTAACACAGCCAATTCTGGAGAACCAGGTGGATGATTTTCCATCACACTGGTTAATTCATCTTCTGTGAATTCAATGTCTCTACCACCACGTTTCTTCTGCCTATAATACATAAATGCAGCTTTAAAGGCCAATTCATTAGCATCAGCACCACTTAATCCATTCCAAACACGAGTTTGACCTTGAGGGGCCACTTTCAAAATCTTTGAGATTAGATCATTCAATTCCAAAGAGGGAAAATTACCTAATGCTGGTCTGTTAACCAACGCATTTTTCATCTCTTTGGTAACTAATAATGCCTTTAATTTAGGATTATTATAACCTAAGGCAATTGATGAAATTTGAGCATATAAGTCCAAATACACATTGTTATCAGCATCCACTAAGTAATTACCTAAAGATTTATCGTAGTCAGCTACGAGGTATGCTGTTCTAGTGTCAAAATTGGCAGACAATTGTTTTAGGGCAGTTTGAGTCTTTGGACCAGGGACAGTTTTGGTCTTCATAGAGGGACCTGTAGGTTCTTCAGGATAATATTTGGCGCTCACACTCATTCTTACGTATAGTATCAGTTATGTTATTGAAATGTACAGAAATGAGGAAACTTCTGGTCAAATTATAATCAAAGGGACCTTTATATAGTTGTAAGATAAGGGATACCATGAAAAATAAAATATCTGCAATTTATATAAGCAAAAGGACATACCTTAAAAGATATGATCATATACGTTGATACGATATTACAGGGTTGTATAACGGATGTATACCCTCTTGATGATAACCGATGGATTTTGTCCAATAGCAATGCTGAGAATAGATCAGGTGGGTTAAAAATGATAAAGATTTTTCGAAATTGCATTGAGTGATACTTGCATGTATAGGCCAACAGGTGTTACCTTAGAGATTGCCTATAACCAGATGAACCACGTTGGAGTACATGACTTCAATACTACTAATGATCATACTTGTCAAAATAAAACTCCGAACTAACTTCTTGCCTGTCCGGACTTTTTGGATTCTTATTATTGTCACATTTGAGACCAGTGGGCTAGACTCGTGACCATATATAATTATTACTATTACAACGCACCTTATCAATGAAGGTTTATGCTTTTTTTATCTTGTTTATACTATACACAATTTATCAGAAAGAATAAAAACATCAAACAAAATATGTAAGATGAAAGTTGATCCTCATGCCGTAATTATAATTGAATGAGTGTACACCCTTTACGGACACACTTCCAATTCTAACCAAACGTCATGACTATCAATAGATTCGTAGTCATCATCTTCATCATCTTCATCGTCGTTATTTTCTTTTTCATTATCGTTGTTGTCATTATCGTTATCATTATTTTCATCTTCTTCATCATCATCAGAGAAGTCTTCTTCAAAACATCTCTTATAGATTCTTCTTTCACCTCCACGTCCATCTTTCAAATTCAAATAGTCCACTTTATCAATACATAAACAAACCACAGCAAAATTTTCTAAACCTGCATCTTCTTTAGTACCGTCTACACCTCTTTGAATCTTATCTAACTTTTTACTAGTTTCGTTCGTCAGTATTTCTCCTGGAGCGGGCTTTCTATATAATGATTTAGCAGACCTTGATAACGAATTCCATTCTCTCAACACTTCATTATTCCAATCTTCATTGTTTGGGAATCTACAAGTGACTTCTTGATCCTCTTTAACATTTTCCGTATTCTTTAATAAGATAGCATATTTAGCCAATAAATCTTGACTTATCGAGTCAGTAGAATTCAATGATAATGTAATCCATTGTCCACTAAATCTATATTGTTCCCAAGTTCCTGGGAAATAAAAGCAACTTTCAAAAGATTGACAATCTGTGCTGTTAGCCAACTTACCACTTCTTAAATCTGTATTAAACGTTATCACATTAGTCTTCTTATCGTCAAATAAAAAATCTCTCATAATAACAGTTCTCACACGAGGTACTGTGGTACCATCTTCTTGACGTTCCACCGTGGCAAATTGGAACGGCGTGAATGGATGCTCAGTATTTACGTTATTCTTGCACGATTGAATAAATTGGGGTACCCATGGTGCCATTTGACGAGACATGACGAGACACACAATAGCATTCAATTGACAAACAACAAATAAACAATAATGGTGGTAAAGATTCAATTCAACTAAACAAACTCACTTTTTCAAGTGCGCAATTTTTTTTTTGGTCAAAAGCGATAAAAATGTATCACCCGCACAACGAATAGTGAGTAATAGTCATAAATTGACGTAGTGATATATATATATTTACATATTGTTATTTATTGCTTACCTATGGTTTAGTTTTCTTCTGACAACCAGTCCAAGAATTCTGGTGCAAAATACGTAATAATTAATCTTGCACCTGCTCTTAAGAACCCTTGATGAGATTCAAATGCAATGGTCTTTAAATCGACTATACCTTTTTCAGCAGCGGCATGCAACATAGCGTATTCACCTGACACATGGTAAGCACAGATTGGCAAGTCCTTACATATTTCACTGGCGTCACGCATAATATCTAGATAGAAAGTGGATGGTTTCACAATAATACCATCTGCACCTTCATTCATATCTCTAGTCAAAGCTCTTCTAGCTAAACCTCTTCCAGCAGGTGGTAATTGATACTTTTTTCTATCACCAGCTGATGGGGCAGAACATGCTGCATCACGGAATGGACCATACAGGTTACCACTAAATTTAGCAGCATATGATAATACAAAGGTCTTATGTGCTAAACCTGCATTTATTAACCCACGTTTAATCTCTAAAATTCTACCATCAATCATATCACTTGGTGCTACACAATTAGCACCGGCTTTAGCGTAGTTGACTGCAACTGCGGCAATTCTAGCTACAGATTTTTCTCTATTGATAGTACCATCTTCGTATAAGACACCACAATGTCCGTGAGATGTATATTCACATAGACAAACATCACACACTATATACAGATCTGGAAAAGCTTGTCTTAACACTTTAACACCTTGGATGACAGGACCTTCAGGATCATCAGCAGCTGTACCCACAGGATCCTTGACGTTATCCTTCAAAGGAACACCAAACAAGATCACTGATCTTAAACCTTTAGCCACTAAAGGTTTCAAGTAATCAACAATCTTATTGACACCAAATCTACTGATGTTAGGTAAAGAATCAATTGGAGTAGCTTCATCTGGGTTATCTGAGATGAACAATGGGAAAATTAACATATTTTTACGTAGTTGTCTTTCACTTTGCCATTCTCTTAATAATGGATGGTTGTAACCACCAGCTAATATAGATGACACTTGAGTCTCTTCAATGTCTAAGAATTCAGCAGTATGCATTTGGATCAGGTTACCTCTCTTTAGTATTGTTTAGGCAATCTGTTTAAAAGGGAAATATGTTTTAGTTTAAATATCGCCAGTTTTTCCAACGTCGGTGTTATAATATCATCGGAATAATTTACACAGTTTTACGAGTAAATAAAGAGAATTCAAATCTATGACAAATAAATTAGCTATATAATTATATATAAATGTGTTAGTCACTTTGCTGTTTATTGGAGTCCTGATCCATGTCTCTCTTTATTAAATAGGTGGTAAATTTCATGTTTAATGGTAAAAGACATGTGTTTATGACAATCCAAGCGATTAAGATACCGTAATTTCTCCCCATCTTCCATCTGGAAAGATCCATAAAGATTACTCTATAAAGATCTGTTAAATTATGCATGGGCATCATATACCCATATCTATAGAATGAACTGTCTAATGCCAATGGGAAAAAAGTAGTACTCAAATTTAAAATGACAAATGATAAAATCCAGAATCCAAGATATTGTGGCCCCAGAGCAAAGATAACACTGACTACATTTTCATTGATGCCACCACAGGCCCACATAAATAACCAAGTACTCATCCAATATACCATAAACCCACCACGACCAAATGCTCTTGTGAAATCTACTTGATAAATAGCTGACACCGTACAGAAGAATAAAGATGCGATAAAATGCGTGAAGAATGTAATGATCAATCTATAATAAATCTTATGTCTATTCTTTAATAATTGTGACATCTGTGCATGCAATGGAGAATAAAGTAAATATTGGAAAACTGTTAACAATAGACAGAAGACACAACTGACCTGTGTGACCACTAACAAGATACGATCATAAAATGGTCTATAATCTAAATATTCAAAATTTATCTTGGATGCAGAACTTAAATTGGATAAATTTAATTCATTGGTAGTAATATTTTTCACCATGGATGGCATATATTCCAATGCAAAATATTCTTGAAATGCTAATTCTAATTTTTGCAATATTGGTACCATCATTGCGTCGACAGCTGTTGGGTCCCTCCCAGTTTCGAATACCGCTTGAAAATATTTAGTGGCGTTGAATGGTTGTGCATCCTTCTTTGTCAATGATTCATAAAGAGCTGTCGTAACATTGGGTTTGATATTAATGGCTAACCAAAAGGATTCATCGTATATATGATCAATAACTTTTTGATTAATCTCATCTGGAATATTTGTAATGTTATTTTTCTCAGCAAAATTTGTAGAATTATAAATATGCCATGTACCTGATAAGTCACTTATCATTGATGGAATCACATTGGTCATGGGATTAATATTTGGTAATGAATCTGTATTATCTTCTTGAAACACTGCCAAAATTGATATCTTATGCATATATTTATCAGAGTTATACGAAGTACCCCAACATAGAACAAATACAGTGAAACAAAATAAACCCAAGATAAGATTAGTCCTAATGAAATTGGAAACGACACTTTTCCTTTGTGCCTTTAAATTTGGTGAAAAAAATCTTGTGGCAGTTCTTTCTATACCAGGTAATGACTTAACATCGAAATCATGAGATTCTTTATCACTATGGTCAAATATTTCTACCACATCATCTGCCACCGAATAAGCCTCATCAGGTAAATTAGATTCAGTGACCATCCTGTGAAGTACTTCAGGTTGGTTACTCATTAAAATTTCATCACTTTCAATGTCAGTATCACTCTGGTTGCCACGAAATGAATGAATCACCATTTTATTAGTTTGTATATATTCTTGTTACAACCTACAGAAAATATATTGAATACACGACATGTCGTTTAATCTGTTTCTTCACACTTCCGCTTATATACACAGTTTGAGTAGCCATGACAACGGAATTTTTAAAAGATTTAAACAACGCATTTCAAACATGTGGGAGAATTCATTTTTCCTCATTGGGACAGTTTCCGCGGCTCCGCGGAATTTTACTGACATATTCCATGGAAATACCATTGTATGATAATTTTTGTTTAGAAAATAACATGAAGTTGATTTAAATTGTGTTATCTTTTATTATTTCTTATCAATATGGGGTAACGCGATTATTTGAAAGCCAGGATACACATCTTTTGGTGAAAGCGACGTTAATCCCCTTGATATCCGCGAATATGTAGGAGAATCCCTGGAGTTAAAACATTGACTGTTAGCAAACAGTACCTGATTAAATTAATTGGAGATAAAAATATTTGTTTATTAATAAAGCTTTGTAGAATGTTGGTCTTCAAATAAATTAAAATCTTTGTGGAAGATTAGCCGGAAGCTAATAAATTTCTTAACAATATGGCTAAGTAAGACAATTATGTTATTCACTTTTGTATAAGGAGAGTTAATAAATATTGTACACATTACTATTTACATTATATTTAATCTGAGGTTCTTTCGTATCTAGCACCAATGATTTCAAATTCTAACAAGTATTTATTGATCTTTTTGAATTCTTCTGGAGTGATAGAACCCTTTTGTTCATCGAAATTTTCATTGACTCTATTGATGGAAGAACCAGATGGGATTGGAATGAAATGAGCTCCACTGAATTCTGGTTCATTACACCAGGCTTTCACCCAACCTAATGCCAATTGTGCTAAAGTCATTCTTTCATTTTCTGGACGTTTAGCAATAATTTCACTCTTTAAATGTTCCACTAATTTCAAATTTTGCTTTAGAGCTTCATCACTGAATCTTTTCATATCTTTTCTAATATCACCTTCTGGAATATCACTATTTGATTTAATTTCACCTGTTAGTAGACCTCTACCTAATGGTGAGTAACAAATAATGATTAATCCAAGATCACTACAAGCTTTAGCGATACCTTCATCAATGATATGCGTGGAAAAGATTGATAATTCCACTTCGACACAAGTCAAATATGAACCCCAATCTTTAGCAATGGCTCTAATTTCTTCAGCAGTCACTTCACTTAAAGAAATACCACCAATGACACCTTCATCGACTAATTTAGCTAAAGCTTCAAATGATTCACGTGGGTAGACTTCACCTTCCCCACAAATTTCTTTGTCTAATCTAGCGACTTCGAAGACATCAATAAATCCACCAATAGCTTCCACACAGTTCTTTACACTGGTAACGACATCATCGTATCTACCCTTTATTTGGAAGATATCAATGTCGATACCACCTTTACAACTGATAATAACATGTGATCTAAGTTCTGGATATTTTTGGAAGAAATTCTTCACATAGGTCAAATTCATACGGTTTGGACCATAGAATTCACCCACATTGAAGAAAGCCTTTAAGCCATTGCTCATTGCAATATCTACGACTCTTTTCATAGCTGCGAAAGCTTGTTCTTCTGGAGCTGGATTAGGTGTCCATGTCAAAGACATTAGACCATAACCGGTATGCAAAGCAGAAAGGTCTTTGCGAATTTGTTGAATGTTAGAAGATTGAGTAGCCATTGTTGAAAAAGTAATAATTTGTTTGTTTGTGTGATGGTATCTTTATGAGAAGAGATGATATTGGACACTATAGCTTCTTACCCACTGCCTTTTATATCAAATGATGCAATTGTTGGCTACATTGATGGACAACAGCTCTACCAAGTCATCTGCGCGGATCACTGCTATCTACCTCGAGAATAGGACATTCTTCGGCCGAACTTAGATAAGTACGGCTAAGTTTCACCCTATTGAGATATGCTCGGCCGAATCTGCCCATCGGCCGAATCTCGATATCCGCGCAGATTAAAAGAGGAAAAATTGGGTTCGGCCGAATTGGCACGGCTGAACGTAACAGAGATCTGTTACTGTTTGCTAGTCACACTGCGCTAAGAACAATTACTGTACCATCTTATGCTCAGCTTCACCACATTGGAACAAATGCAATGTCCCACTGTACACAACATCGAGTCTCCCTGAGACGTTCCGCCAGATATCGGGTATTAACAGCTTACAATTGAATACTGGTCTAAATAGAGAAAATTCTGATATCATCACAGCCGATGAACTTTATAAATAGCTATATAATACTGAGATTGTAGATAATAAAAATCTCAGTGTTATTCATCAATTTACTAACTATGATTATTAAACAATATAAAATAGGTAAAAAGTTGAATCGTCATTTTTAGTGATTAATTTGTAGTACACATATCCCATTCGGAACTTCATGGTAGTGTCATATTACTCTAGTGCTGTCTGATAAGGCTATAGTTACACTATGAGAGGTCAAAGGATGCCCTATAAAATATTTCTGTAACAACTTTGACTAGAAATTTACTGTTATTCAATAAGTACTGGTAACTAGATTTTCTGTTGGAAAGTACTCTGATAGGTTTGCTCAATGCAAAATCATTTGTTGTTAATTGTTGTGAGGATGCCAACCTAACCATTTATCGTCTTTAGAGTTGGTTACATTTACTGTGATGAATGTTTTATGGTCGAACCCATACTTGTCCGTATACAAGTTTAAAAATAAATTCTCTATAACAAGAGGAATATAATTAACGTGTTCATTGATAGGGCAATTGCATTAGTTTTTATTTTTATCACACCACTAGTTAACTGTAACCACTATATAATATCAATCCAAGATTTCCTTATAATTTGTGAAATATCTTCGCCATTTATATATAACATTTAACACCAACAAAACAAATGCGAGCTCTTCAAAGAGAAACAGTTGTTAGATCTTGATTAGTAAGTTGTTTTCTTTGTTAAAAATTATCGACTTAACAATTCCATTTTTTACATCCGTATCGATTTCGTTCTATAGACCAACAGTAATTCTAACACTAGTGTTTAAATAATATACTAGCAACGATATTTATTTAAAAATAAAACAACTTTAATATATAATACACGTTGTATACAATAGGATAATTAAATAATCATATATAACAAAAATATATTATTCAACAGCTTAAATAAAGGACATGAATAAAAGACCCAATAAACTAGTTAGATAGTAGTTTCTTAAAGTAGAACCCTTCCCTTCGTATTGGTTGTTAATCTTGGCTGTTGTTATCGTAGAAATAGTGCTAGTGGTCGATTGACTTTCGTAAACATTACTGATAACTGGGGAAGTGGCACCTGGTGTGGTACTTGAAGTAGCTGGTGCAATTGAAGAACCTTCATTAGTAGGACTATTAGCAGCTGGTGAAACTGAAGAACCTTCCTTAGCTGGAACATTAGTGGTTTGAGCGATAGCAACAGAAGCCGCACTCTTTTTGGAGTGGCAAACTTCGTCACAAATAGTAGATGTCACAGTAGACTTATCTTTTTCGGTGACAGTAGTAATGGTACTAGTTGCGCTTGTGAATTCATTGCTAGCAGCTGTTGGTGTAGTGTTTACAATATCGTTAGAAGCTTCACTATTTTCATCAGTTGTTGGATTTGTAACAGATTGCGAAGTAATGTCAACTGATGGAGTGGATGTGGTGCTTTGAATCACTGTACTATTACTATATCTACCACGTGTGACTTGAGTACCTATAGTAGAAGTGGTGACATCGACAACTAAAGCGGTACCGTCAGTTTTTGGATAGTAAGAAATAATGTCGGTTTCAACTTGGCCGTTAGGTTTGGTAACAGTAGCGGTAGAGGCTGGTGGGATGGTGACAACAGTGACAATTGAGGAACCGATTATAGTCGAGGTACCGTCACTGCTTGGGAAATATGAGATGACTTTGATGTCGACTTCACCGTCAGCTTGGGTGGCAGTGGTAGTGGTCACTGGTGGGACACCTTGCACTAGTGTGGTTGACACAACAGTAAGAGTACCGTTGACGGCAGTTGGAATGTATGAGATGACGTCCACGTCCACTTCACCGCCAGCTTGTGTGGCAGTAGTGGTGATGGCAGCAGGAACAGTCAAGACAGAAGTGCTTGGAACAGCAGTGAAGCTACCGTTGACAGTGGTTGGAGAGTAGGAGATAACCTTGATGTCGACTTCACCGCCAGCTTGGGTGGCAGTGGTAGTGGTCACTGGTGGGACACCTTGCACTAGTGTGGTTGACACAACAGTAAGAGTACCGTTGACGGCAGTTGGAATGTATGAGATGACGTCCACGTCCACTTCACCGCCAGCTTGTGTGGCAGTAGTGGTGATGGCAGCAGGAACAGTCAAGACAGAAGTGCTTGGAACAGCAGTGAAGCTACCGTTGACAGTGGTTGGAGAGTAGGAGATAACCTTGATGTCGACTTCACCGCCAGCTTGGGTGGCAGTGGTAGTGGTCACTGGTGGGACACCTTGCACTAGTGTGGTTGACACAACAGTAAGAGTACCGTTGACGGCAGTTGGAATGTATGAGATGATGTCGACATCTACCTCTCCATCAGGTTGGGTAGCAGTGGTGGTTGTCGCAGCAGGCAAGGTCCAGACAGAAGTACTTGGGTCAACAGTCAAAGTTCCGTTGGCAGTGGATGGAGAGTATGAGATAACCTTGATGTCAACCTCACCGTCAGCTTGGGTGGCAGTGGTAGTTGTCACTGGTGGAATGGTGACAATGGAAGTAAAACCTTGGTAGGTCAGAGTACCGCTAGAGTCGGACACACCGTAAGTGATGACGTCGATGTCCACTTCACCGTCAGCATTAGCAGGGTGGGTGATGGTGGTGGGTCTTGGTATGGTAACAGTATTACTTAAAGTCCTACTGAAGAAAGAACCGTTAAGGTGGTAGTAAGAATAGGAGACAATATCTAGTTCCACTTCATTAGGATCCTGAACAGACTTGGTGATGGTGGTTGGTGGTGGCAGAACAATAGTGAAAGTTTTGGCGTAGTTAGTCAAAACACCGTTAGAGGTGGTTGCTCCGTTATAGACAAGCCTAATATCAACTTCACCGTCAGTCAGAGTAGTTGTGTGAACGGCAGTTGGTGCTGGAAGAGTAAAAGTGGATGTGGTATGGGATTGGACAATCAGAGCACCGTCAGAGGTGGCTACATCATATGCGATGACATCGTACAATTTATCGTCGTTAAGATCGTTGTTAAGATACCCGGCGAAATCAGTAGTGGCTGCTGGAACAGTAAGAGTGGAAGTAAAAGGTTGGTAGGTCAAAGTACCGCTAGAGTCGGACACACCGTAAGTGATGACGTCGATGTCCACTTCACCGTCAGTATTAGCAGGGTGGGTGATGGTGGTGGGTCTTGGTATGGTAACAGTATTACTTAAAGTCCTACTGAAGAAAGAACCGTTAAGGTGGTAGTAAGAATAGGAGACAATATCTAGTTCCACTTCATTAGGATCCTGAACAGACTTGGTGATGGTGGTTGGTGGTGGCAGAACAATAGTGAAAGTTTTGGCGTAGTTAGTCAAAACACCGTTAGAGGTGGTTGCTCCGTTATAGACAAGCCTAATATCAACTTCACCGTCAGTCAGAGTAGTTGTGTGAACGGCAGTTGGTGCTGGAAGAGTAAAAGTGGATGTGGTAAGGGATTGGACAATCAGAGCACCGTCAGAGGTGGCTACATCATATGTGATGGCAGCGTACAATTTATCGTCGTTAAGATCGTTATTAAGATACCCGACGAAATCAGTAGTGGCTGCTGGAACAGTAAGAGTGGAAGTAAAACCTTGGTAGGTCAGAGCACCGTTACTAGATAATGAACTATATGTGATGACGTCGATTTCCACGGCACCGTCAGCATCAGCAGCATTAGTAATGGTGGTGGGTGATGGCATTGTAAATGCGGGAGTCGCTGGGTTGACAGCAGCAGTTATAGCGGCCCGGAACAATGTAAACAAGAGAACCGATTTCAATATTGTCAATTTCATTCTCGAATTTGTCTTGGTAGATTGGTTACAGTCAAAATGTAATAAATCAACTTAACGTGCAATTTTGCATGCATATATATATGAAGCACCAAAAAAATATGAAAGTAAACACCACCATCAGGAGCTGTAAGATTTCTTTTTGCTAGTTTGAAGATCAAAAAATTCGCGTAGGAATCTCACTGTTCGTGAGGTGCACGCCATGGAAAATTTCCGTACGAGTTTAACTCACACTATCTCTTCAATGAAAACAGATTATGTAAATACGATTTTGGAAAATCCTCAAAAACTCTAAAAAATAGAGTTCCTGCCCCCAGGGAATGCGAGTAGGTGGAAAGTTAAATCTCTCAAATAGATTTTTCAGTTGTCCCAATCAGTCTTTTTCTCAAAAGATTCGCGTTTTTCGCCACGGGATTTGTAGCACTCTCGCGAGCCGCAGAGAAATCGCGCAGGGAAATCGCGCTCGATTTAATCCCGGTTTTTCATGCACGATTGAAACACGAGACTTTCTCGAAGAGAACAATAGAGACAAAATGAGAGTGGGCCATTAACAGCTATTATAAATCCCGCTATTGTTCTGTCTGAGGTGTTGTGCTTGGTTGCCACAGAACCGCACGGGCAACCATTTATGCAAGATTATAATCACACTAATATTTTCTGCCGGGCATCCTACAGCTATATTGTTTCGAGTATTTTGTTGAAACCCAAAGCGTGGGGGGCAGAATGTTGGCCATTTAGATGGCTGGATTCAGTGTGTGATTACAGTGTGAGAATCCTGTTGAGTTTGAAAGTCTTCCAAATTCAGGATCTTGCACTAATTGTTCTTGTATTTACTACTCATCATATGTGGATATCGGTGCCTCTTTTGCTGTTCTACGGATTCTTCTTGGTCTCACACTTCGTATAAAAAACGCTAAATAATAACCCTACAATAATATATGCACAATTTAAACAAATCTACTAGATTAATGCTGAACATACTGTTCATATTTTAGTGTAATAATGATTACAAAGTCTTGACGTCCATATTGATTGCTTGATTCACTTCTCTTCGGAAAGGGAATGTCTGCCATCACGACCAGGTAATTTGCTATATGACTTGGATCCATGATCGACATTATTCATACATTGCCTAACTACTCAACTTAAGTTTATTGTCAGTGGCATACTTTTAGCAGAGACTGATGAATTTGCACTGTTCGTCGAATTAGATATGCGACAATTGGAAATAAATAGTTTGTCAAACTAGAAGTAACATTACCAATACACACTTGCATTTTCATAAAGGGAAGAATTATATCCTGCCAATAATTCTACTGTATAGTTTCGATCTGTTTATAGAGATTATATCCAAGTATTGCACTGTGCTTAAGACAGAATATAGCTTTCAAATTTGAACGACTCGTATTTTTAATTCTAACACGGTATGCCAATATACACAATATGTTCTCAACGTTTTGTTGGTCAAATATGGATGGGTTAAAGAGTTTCTTCCAATGTTCAAGTGCTGCAAGAAAGCAAATCAGAGGTTGATGTAGTTGAAAGAAAATCCGGAGGACTAAAGGTGTAGCAGTGTAGCCAACAGCAAATAGAGAAAAATTAGCTGAAGTCAATCTCGATAAATACCATTGGAACACCATTATTTATGTCTTTGACAATACTAGGGTCAGTACCAGCAAAGGAGTATTCGCTACGAAGAAATGCAAAAGTAACATTAGGAACAACCTTATTCAAAAGATATAATTCATCTGGATTTCAAGAACGGAAATTTAACTATCGATCAGCATAAAAACAATATCTTTCAAATAGACGATTAATTCATTGATTTCGAAAGATTATGTCTTCAGCAGATAATGTACCAAACAAATTATAGATATCGGTAGCATGCAAAAAAGGAAGTCACTAAAATGAGAAAAGTTGATAAGTTTACAATTATTAACGATTAAATGTACTCTGATTACCTTTTGTTTCAAAGTAGCTACGAAATGGAAATAATGATTTTAACATATGGTAGTTCACAGAAAACATAATAAATTAATCAATCGTACAGAAAAGCTGGCATCTGACTTGTTACAAAATTACCGCATTGTATTCTTCTAGTAAAGTCGCAAATAATATACCAGTTTCTGATGACATCGAAGGTTCTTCATATTACGTAGAGGAAATAGCATGCTTGAATCTTCTGACAAAAATATGCTGGGATTACACACAGAACTGTTTTCGAACACTACAGTTCTTTAGAAGATGGATGGGAAACAAGTTCCTTTAAGGAAGGAATAATCTACAATAGATGTGATCACCTGTTGAAATAAAAAAAAAGTAATCACATTTGCTAGTACTGTCTACTATACTCCCCTGCTTCATATGTTATTAACAAAAATCATGAGGTTTGAGGGATATCTTTATTACAACTGTTGGAAATATAAATTGTCGCCTCTTTATTAACCTAATATCGTTTAAGAAAAGAAGGTAAAACATGCTTAGTCTGGCTTATTCCTGTTTTAGGTCAGATGATATTTGGTAACGTTCCATTGTCACAACTAATATTATATTGCTCTATCTAGAAAAGAGTTTCTATGGAGCGATACTTTCAAATAATCTTATATTAGCTAGTGTGGTGATCTAATTTTAACTTCTTTCGAAGATAAATCTTTAGTTTCTGGAATAAATAGGACAATGTAGCATCAGGAAAACATGGACACCCCCCGAAGACGTAAGGGTAACAGGATTTAGTAGCATCATCGATGAATGGAGTAAAGACATTCAACAAGAAATTCCAGAAGCAATTACAAGGAATGGAGGTAACCAGTTACAAGAAATGGGGATTGGCATATCCTTATACTTAACTCTTTATACGATAAATTTAGAGACAATGACGACAAAAGCAGTGGTAATCTAAGTGGTAGCGAGCAGAATTTGGAGATAAAAGTGAAAGCAATCACGCCAGCAATACTTCCAGTAAAATAACTCTACAAACAAATCTCTCAACACTATAAATAGTTTGGAACTTGCATTGTTAGTTATATAAATCGATTTTTTGATTGTGGTTAACTGGTAGTTATTTACAGTTGAAAATATCTAACAGATATTCGTTTATTAAAGCAAGTTTAATTTTAAATTTTTTAATTTTCGTTAGAAAATTGGAAGACTACTAATTACTTATGAAAAACGAACACAAAGCATTTTTCTCTGTTTGAAACCTCATTATTGATTGACAGAAATTTAACCGATTCAATGAAATATAGTTCACCCTGTCTTATCTAGTACACTTGAAAATGAATAATATAACTTATATTTCATTAACATTTTTGTGCTTTGAATATTTTCTTCTTGGTTTATGTTGAATTTGCCACAGAACATTCGAGATATTAACATTTTTATTTGATCACAATTTATAACCTAGTAAAATTATGATTAATAAATCATTTTAAAAGTAACTAGGAAATATATGTGAAATGATTAACTGAGCAATGATCGAAAATGCGTTATAATAACATATTTATAACCCTCAAATGCTTATATTAAGCAAATTCCAAATAATTAATATCATAACTTTTGTAGTAACATTTTCTTCAAATTTCACCTGTGATTACCTCCTAATACTCTAAAATTACTGAATAGCACATGATTTTAGTAAACTGTCCAACATTCCAAAACGTGTTGTAATTCAGGGTCAAATAATATATATAAACAAAGTAGTTGAGTCAGATACGGAAGCACTATCTAATAAGGACTATTAGATATCAGATTTCACATTCAGGTTTCAGATTTCAAAATGGTCGATTTCTTCCATACTTTCGATCTTAGTGTTGTTTTTACCCTTAATTTAGCTCATTAGTGAATTGAAGTGTATTATTTTTAAAGTAAATAGACTCTTGTCCTTTCTTTCTTAGAAGAGAACAGGATTAAATAGAATACATAAATTCATAGAACGAAAGTTCAGATATAAATTCGATCTTTCACTCGACCTTTTATATTGGTCCAAATGAGTTATAATTACTCGTACGAAACGTATGACCACCGTCAAAATTTGTCACCTATCCTTCAATACGTGTGACTAAATTTTAGTATCATCAACAATAAGCCTCAATAGTGCTTATAACTTCGCTTGCACGTTTGTTATACAATTGCCGAACACGTTGATATTTCAAAATACTGTTTATTGATATTAAATACAACTGGTTTACAGTAAATCATTAAAAAACCTTTGTCCGATATTGTAGTTACCAATATGCTTATAGTTTATGATGCTATAATTGGTCACGTGCTACTAGTATGACG
>PPOP03000035.1:0-106366 GCA_003708535.3 Kazachstania bromeliacearum | reverse complement strand
GATACCGTACCGTATATTGAATACAACTGTGTTTGCAAATTTTCATTACTAAGATAACAGCGTCAAAAGTAATATTGGTGTAGTAGTATCGTTGAATTTTCAACTTTCATTGAGGCAGAATGGTTTATGTCTATCTTTAACAAAAGAGTATTGAGAACACTTCTGGTTAATATTATTAAATCAAAATATATTTGTCGTTTTATCCTCAATACAGAATATGCTGTTAAAACGTTGTAGAAACAGAGACTACCCAGAGTGAATTAACTTAATGTGTGTTGATATCTCGATTATCAAAGAAGGTTGAAATGTGGGGAATAGAACAAAAATGGAGTACATTGAAGAACTACATTTTCATCTATTAAGATAAAGAAGAGATAGCAAAAATGTTTTCAGTTGTTGTTTAGAGTTATTGTTTTACCACAATAAGTTGCCAACTATATGGACATAGAGAGGTTATATTGATAGAATGTGAGTAAAGTCGTTGTCCATATAACTCATACGTTATTAGAAAACAGCTATTAATTAACCCTTCCAAGGTTGACTCTTAATGTACAGTGAATGATCAATGGAACCAGATAAATCGAATTGTAACAATAGAATACACAAAGATAATCTGGAAATAGTAATACCAGAGAAGGTAGGATTATCATTAGATGTGCCCAGTAGAAAATAGAGAATGACGATGTTCCTGAAATTTCTCAACCTAATTCAATCAATGTCACAATTATCTACCTTCCGTGTCTGGTTACCATATTCTTATTATCCTTCAAATCAAGTTATTTCATTGAAAGGCATCCTGTATTGTAAAAAGGATATCATTAATTATGTCTTTGACAGAGTTCAGTGACTACCTAAGTAACAAATTGTTTCCTCCAAAATATTTGTAATATTAAAACCACAGCTTTCTTACCATATTTCAACGATTATATGAACTAGATCAGATAATATTTCAAGTCAGAGTACTCTTAATGTTCTCAATTAACATATATCTAATCTCATCTAGCTATAGGGTTTTGATTTCCCGTATTAATAGTGTACATCTACTCCAATTTTGGAATGCTTTATATTATCTTTCAGTGGAGTGGATCAGATAAGATACTGACCAGATTAGTAAAAAACATCCAAAGTATTGTGTATTAGATGCATTGAAGATCAAATATAAACTTCAACGATACAATAATGATAAGTTCCCAGTATATTTCAATAAAGGTAGGTAATTGGAACAGGATGATCATCAGGCCAACGTTATTAAATTCGTCTCCAGTTCAACAAAATTTTCACATCATGTACAACAAAAGATATTGTCAATGGTATCACCAGTACAACGTAAGATATCCTAAATCGTAATTGGATATAAGTTACCTTTCGAGACTTACAAGTAAATGAAAAAACAATAAAGGATCAAAACTCATTTGACCTCCAAAAAGGTTCGCTTAGACAAATATATTTATAATCCTCTTTAAAGTTATTAAACAAAAATTTGTTAAGTAAAAATGTGAATGGCATACAAGCAATCAACAATTGGAACCACTAAATCCACTATGAGGAAGGGACACATTTCAAGGGCTGGTAGCATTCTTACTTTCTTTCTTCCTGTTGTTCACCTGATGTCTAACATTCCGCAGATCCCTCAGAAGTTGAGACATCGCCGCATACGAATATTCCCAATTTGGAAAACTGTGGGTAAATCATCTCTAGCGATGCAATCAATATGCAATTAGAGACATTACAGGATGGGTTTATCAAACAATGCACGTTTTTAGTGCTGAATCAATGCATAGTGTACTATTTATTCGATCTTTGAAAAACCGAGAATAGACCTGGTTATTTTTCAGGTTAATTTGCTGCATTTAATATGTCTCATTGTCTTAAATTTTGTGATAATACAAATAATCCATCATAAATAGAATATCATGGGAATCTTTTGTGTGGAGCTAGTCGTTGTAAAATGATCTCAATGATTGAAAATAAAATACAAGAAGTTTTGTATTATGTAAATAAAAATGAAAAAAAATAAAAAGAAGATTCCAAATATATAACTAATAATTTGACATCCCGTTGAACATCTCTCTTGGAATATTACTTCATCTTACATGATTGTCTTTACATAGAACTTTCTCTACCATTTTGAGAAAAATATTGAAAAATTCATTTAAATCCCGTCGTTACCACTATCTTTAAACCTTTAAAAACTAAATCATAATCATCTACAAAGTTACCAACCAACATATTGTTTCTAAGGAAAATTTCAAAACCATTCTGAACCATACAAACGAACTACTGTGTCCAGAGTGGTTGAAACTCTTACATTACCAAGTTATTACGAAGATGGGTGATCGTAAACATCTTACAGTGATTTAAATGATTGAACGGGATATTTATACATGAGTGTATCAAATATGCCGATTAGGTGTACATAATACCCAGATAATTATTATACAATTTGAGCATCCAATTATGTGGCACATTGGTCTTAATATAAGTCGAAGCTTCGTGGAAGATCTAAGAATATAACTAAGTAGTGGTAGACTATATTTCATCTATCTAAAATAATCCGGTGAACAACTTTCAGCAGCAACAACAGACACGAATACGTATAAAATAGTCTTGTAGTAACGAGACAAAATAATCGATAGACCTGTGCACGTTTTTGTTAACATGGATAGTGTTACATAACAACATGTCGTAGCAATAAATTCGTAGCTTTTGTTTGAAAACCATGTTAAAATCAAAAGCATAGGTGAGTGAGGCTAAGTAAATAGTTAAACAAGAAGTATACATTTATTATAAGCTGTTTTAGTTAATGGGCCTTTCTATGAGTTAAAGATAGGTTCCCACATTGTATGCCATTTCAATACCACAATCATTATTTTACTATCCAAAAGAAGAGTGATACTATTTTTTTGTTTGATTTTAAGAGTTGGAGCCATTTGATTTTCATTATATAAGACAGATAGTAATCATCATATCTATATTCAAAAATAAGGAGATAAATTGAAGAAAAAAAACAAGTAAACTCACATGAGATTATGTGAATTCAACAGTAAACTTGAATTCAAGTACAATGTAAGAATATAGCGTTTAATTTAATTTTTCTTCATTGTATATTGTGTGTTTTTTGTATTAATGTCAATCAAAATTAATTTAATTAAATTATAAGATATCAGTTTTAATTGTTTATGTAAAATATATTTCTAAATTACCAACTTAATATGGGGTAGGGTACTTTCTATGATCAAAAGTGTTTTTTTCAATGGGTTTATGAGGACCAGCGTTTTCTTCGTGGTTTTTTTATTGACGTACCTATTTTCACAGTATTAAGGTGAAAACAACGAATATTATTTAAAGTTAATTTATATATGGCGTGATATATTTGCGGGAAAATATTATAGAGTTTTACTATTAATGAATAAAGATCTATCAAAGACATGTTTTATGGTTTATTCAATTGAATTTGAGGATCACTATTGGAGTCTCTAGTTTGATTAGAGAATGCGGAGAAAAAATAATTGACCCATTTGGATAAATCTTTCATCATTTCACTGATAAAATCTTTACTCAACATTTTCCAACAAAATCCTTGATAACATGTACTCTCAGATAAAATAATTTTATTAATACATTTATCAAATTCTACTTTATCTGAAGTTTTATTTAATGCCTTTGAAATGTCTTCATCTTCAACGATTAATAATTTTTTAGCATTAGCCAATTTATGATCAAATTGATTAACACTATCTTCCACATCACGTACTCTTAATTCTAAGATTCTTATATCATAATTTAATTTAGATGAAAGTGAATTAATTTCCTTCATTTGATTTGAAAGTAATTGTTGTTTATTTTCTAATGCATTAGATTTACTTTTAAATTGATTGGAATAAGTAGTGTATTTTTCATTATTTTCTCTTAACTCTGAAGTAAGTTGTTTATATTTAGAAATTTCTGGTTGATCAATCATTGATTGATTATAATCATCATCTAAATCATCCCCCAATTCTAAATTTTCAAAATTTTGTTGTTTATTGGCCACCACTTCAATACGTCTAAAATCTCTAGCTAATTTAATAGTAGATGGATCAAATGGTAATTCCCATTTTTCTAAACTATCAGATATTTTAGATTGTGAATTGGAACGATAAAGACATCTTTTCACACAATTATCACATAATTCATCTTCTAATATATTACGAGTTCCATCATTAATAAATGGTAATGAATTTCTTCTGAAGAATTCATTTTGATAATTTTGATTACATTTAATATTATTTTTACAAATTGGTTTATCATAATTGGGGAACATTGATGATATACTTACCATAGATGTTGATAAATTAATTGTATTATTATCTGATGCATTCCATCTATTTTGGAAAGATCTTGTTTCCATTGAATTTTTAGTACCACGTTTATTCATACCTTGTTTAGACATAGTTTTAGGTAAAATAAATGTAGGTTTCCTCTCAGAAATTTTTTTCAATAATTCATTACGTTTTTGTAATTCTTCTTGTGGGTTACCGTTATTAAAATTAAATTGAATAAAATTTAAACTTCTTGCACTGTTAAATAATGTCATTTTCGTATCAGATTCATTATTCCAAATACAGCCAAGACATCCACCATGTAAATGTGGTACTAATGTTTCTAAATCAGTGGTCAAAATTTCATTTGATAAATGTATTGGATTATTTTTACCCTTCATATCTTGCATCTTATACATTACCACTTTTTTAAATTTTAAAATGTCTCTATTATTAAATTTTGCTGTGGCTTCAAATAATTTTTCTAATGTTAAATGATCTAAATATACTGGTTTATTAATCTTTAATATACCCATTTTTTTTTGGAAATTATAAATACCATTGAAAAATTCCTTTGTATGGAATGGATCCTTTGAACTAATACAATTTTCTAAATGTAATTTATAAAAACAACTTAACACCAGTGAAATTAACCCTGCGACTGTAGTGGAACCAATTGTTGCCTCATTATGTGGTCTATCAATACCTAAATATAATTTACCATAATCTTCCCACCAATTTTCTACAGCTAATTTTGTTGAATGACAAATTAATCCATCTAACATATCATTATATCTTCCAAAATATTGTAAACAAATTTGTAAAAGTTCAATCATTTCCACCACAGTGGAATCTGTATTTGGTTTATCCCTTTTCAATGGTTGAATGGGTGAACCATAATAATTAATATTCATTGGTGTAGTGGATAATGAATTAAATTCAAATAATTTTGTATGTGGTTTACTACTATTTTTCATGGGGATCTTATATAATTGTTGAAATTTTTCTTGTGCTGTGGATGATGGTCTTGATAATAATGCAGAAGATCTTCCGGCACAATGTAACATTTTCAAATTATAATTAATTTTAAAATTTTGCCAAACTTTCCTTAAATCACCAGACTCAATATGTAATATGTTTAATGATAATGGCACTGTGGATAAATTAGTGATAAACAATTGACCACCTTTAGAGGTTAATTTTGTTTGACTGAAACTAATTAATTCTTCATAATATTGTTTAAATTTACCTGGCCATAATTTAAATTTTTGGGGTAATAAAATTTCAATGGCAGTTATTTTATCTTGTGAATTACCCGTGTATGAAGTGATGATGGAGGATAATTTTCTCTCGGCGACCCATTGTTCCACCAAATAAATTTCAAACCCACCCACTGTAATCTCTTTGTAAGTCAAATCCACATACGATGCAATATCTAACTTGTACAACGCTCTTGTATCTGGGAATATAAAGCTTGCCAACTCTAGTGGAGGTTCTGCCTCTTGTCCCGACGAACTGGATACCATACTGCTGTGTTCACATGCGATACAACAGTGTACACTGACTGCTTAATAATCAAACACACTCTTATATAAAGGGGGGATCCAAACAGAAAAACCGGATGGTGCGGCTGATACATTTCAGGAGAGCAACCCGGCCACAACCTTGTTTTTTCCCCGAAACGGCACACCTGTCCCAATGGGGAAACCCGCCTTAACCAGTTTCCGCATCGGGAAAGTCCAGTGGTGTAGCCCGGCCCGCGCGCCCCTTGTCCATTTGTCCCGATTTGTCCCGCACGGAAACCGCGCACGGCCGCCCAAACCAGGACAAAAGGGGCGCGCCGCTTCGGGAAATGTCCGTTTTGTCTGTCACACCACACCAGACCGGCTCCGACGGGCCCAGTTCCGGCCGCACTGAAACCGCCGCAGGAAGAGAGCCCCGCACAGAGAAACGCGGGGCAAATTCCTGTCTGGATCTGTGCCGTCTTCTGAAGGGAACACAGATCAACTCCCTTCAAATCACGTAACGACAATCAGGCAATACACTTCGAGGGGTAGGTGCGAGTGTGGGGCACAAGAAGTGTGGGCATCTTTGCAACCGAGCTGAATTTGTATATAAGTGGAGCATCTTGGTTATATAATTGTATAGTTCTTGTTGTATTTCCATATAATAAATCATCATCTCAGTACTCACTGACAAACTAATCACTACACTTCAATAATTTAAAAAAAATGGTTCATTTAGGTCCAAAGAAACCACCTGCTAGAAAGGGTTCCATGGTAGATATCCCCAAAGAATTATTAAATTCATTGGGTGAAATTGAAAAATTATTCACTGTGGATTCCAAGACTTTACAAGCCGTCGTGAAACATTTTATCACTGAATTGGATAAAGGTCTTTCCAAGAAAGGTGGTAACATTCCAATGATTCCAGGTTGGGTCATGGAATACCCCTCCGGTAAAGAATCTGGTGATTATTTGGCTATTGATTTGGGTGGTACTAATTTAAGAGTCGTCCTAGTGAAATTAGCTGGTGATAAGACTTTTGATACTACTCAATCAAAATATAAATTACCTGATCACATTAGAACTACACAAAATCGTGATGAATTATTTGAATTTATTGCTAAATCTTTGAAAAATTTCGTAGATGAATTGTACCCTGAAGGTATTAAAACCCCATTACCATTGGGGTTCACTTTCTCTTACCCAGCGTCTCAAAGTAAGATTAATGAAGGTGTCCTTTTAACTTGGACTAAAGGGTTTGATATTCCAAATGTCGAAGGTCATGATGTCGTTCCCTTATTACAAGAACAAATTGATAAATTAAAGATCCCAATTAATATTGTCGCTGTCGTTAATGACACTGTGGGTACTTTAGTGGCCTCGTTGTATGCTGATCCTGATACAAAGATGGGTGTTATCTTTGGTACTGGTGTTAATGGTGCTTACTATGATGTCGTGTCTGATATTGAAAAATTACAAGGTAAATTAGCTGATGATATTCCAAATGAATCCCTAATGGCTATTAATTGTGAATATGGTTCATTTGATAATGAACATTTAGTATTACCAAGAAACAAATACGATATCACTGTCGATGAAGAATCTCCAAGACCAGGTCAACAAACTTTTGAAAAGATGACTTCAGGTTATTATTTAGGTGAATTGTTACGTTTAGCCATCTTAGACTTGTATGATCAAGGTTTAATCTTAAAGGGTCAAGATTTAACCACTTTAAAGAAAGGTTACATTATGGATACTTCTTACCCAGCAAGAATTGAAGAAGACCCATTTGAAAATTTGGAAAACACTGAAGAATTATTACGTAAAGATTTAGGTATTGAAACTACTGTGCAAGAACGTAAAGTTATTAGACGTATTTGTGAAGTGATTGGTGAAAGATCTGCTAGAATCTCCGTATGTGGTATTGCTGCCATTTGTCAAAAGAGAGGTTATCAAACTGGTCACATTGCCGCTGATGGTTCCGTCTGGCAAAGATATCCAAATTTCAAAGAAAAGGCTCATCAAGGTTTGAAAGATATTTATGGTTGGACTGAAGTGGATCCAACTAAATATCCAATTATCATTGTTGATGCTGAAGATGGTTCTGGTGCTGGTGCTGGTGTCATTGCTGCTTTAACTGAACAAAGATTATTAGCTAACAAATCTCTTGGTATGATTTAATGATTATAATGTGTGTACGAAGATAAAAAAAACGATATATATATACATATGAATAAAAAAATTTACTTATTTGTAACAAAATGCAGGTTTGATTTATTACTATTTATCAACTTACACAATAGATTCTAAATTAATGGCATAATTTAAAGTTTTTTCAATCAATTTATATTGATTAGAATTTAATTCATTATCCTCCTCATTTTCTACTTCCATTTCTTCTTGATTAGTCTTGAATATTACTACAGAATTAACTACTTCCCAACCTCTCTCAAGAGCAAATTTTTCAGTAGTCTTTTCATCATTGAAAAATAATAAAGCTTTAATGTTAGATAAAGGTAATTGTTCATAAGCCATTTCAGTACTACGAGCAATTTCATCTCTTATAGCATCCATTAAAGTCTTAGAGAAAACATCAAATTCAGGAACTTTTAATCCTATCTCTAAAAGATCCCATGCCTTTTGATATGAACCTTCCATTAACCATCTATCCACTTTAATTGGGTATGATAATAATTCATCATCTTCCAAATTTGAAATATGTTTATCTAAATATTCTAATTCTGAATGGAATTTAGTCACATCACTTTGAGATAAAAGAATTAATAAATAAAGAGATATTAGCTTTGATTTATTCTCTGATTTAGATAAAATTTCAATGGGGGAAAAATAAAATGTTCTCAAATGTGTAAAATAATTTTGATATTGTTCAAAATTGGATGTGTAAATAGAAGTCAAAGCACCAATCTCTAAGATATTCTTGGTAATATTTAAATCATTGATATAAGTTTCATTAGTATTATGGAAATCAGGTAGGAAGATATTGTTTTTAATCAATTCCACTTTAATGGGGGTTAACAATTTTTCACAACTTTCATAATCCTTATTTTCAAAGGCAACACTCAAACTCTTGACTAAATCAGGTAATGGGATTGACATAATTGACTTGTCTCTTGCGTTTTGTATCCCTAGTTAAAGTGGCAAATTAATATCAAATTTCATGAAATTTAATGTTAATGGTGATATTTTCCATTTGTCACTCGGAACGAAGCACAACAAAATAATTCCATATTGAAAGAGTTCCATTTTAATAATTACATCATATATACTTACACTATCTATCTTCTTTCACTTGGACACGAATTTTCACTCTTTCCAAGTTCCCACGAGATAATTTCCTAATTTTTTTCTGCAATGTAATAATTCTAGCTCGTACTGATGCACTAGTCTTCAAATCATCTTTACCTATATTAACCAACACTTCGTATTCATTGTGTTGACCTATATTATTATTCAATATCACGTTGTTATCATTAGATAATGCTTCATCAATGGTTAATTCTCCCGTCTTCTTAGATAATTTAGTCACAGTGAAATCTTTCTTTAACACTTCAAAATCGAATACGTTATCTCTAATGTTACCACCAGGGTGAACACCACAGATGACGTACATGATAGTCCCAATGTAACGAGTCCACCATACTACTCTTCTGGCATGTAATCTATCAGCATCATTCAACACTAACTGTTCTAAAGATTGTAAGAAATTTTCCTCTGTTTCTGGGATATTACCCCCCCATCTATTACAAAGAGCAATACCAATCAATGCTCTCACTACATGAGATAAACCATGACATCCTGCTATAATACCAGTGGTGGCCACGTGTAATGCTGCTGTAGGTTGTAATTCCTTTGGATATGATGCATGAATAAAGGCCAAATTACATAATGCTGGAGCAATACGTTTCCAAACTATTTCAGGGACAGCCTCTTGTGGTATAGCTGTTAATAATAATTGATAATATTTATCACTTAATAAAGGAGCATAAGGTCTAGTGGCAGTAATTAATGGATCTTCTGCACGTATCTCTGGTGGTAATAATGAATATAATGTACCTTCTCTAATACCACCTTCACTGAAATAAACTGTCTTAATATTTGGTAAAACTTCAAACAATGCTGTCATTAATAATGCTACGGCAGGTAATTGATTTGATCTTTTCTCAGAGACTTTAAAAATTTTATTAGAATTTTTACCCAAAGTACTTGGAATCTTACCTTTCAAGAAAAGATAATCTGTCATAGTGTTAAATTCTTCAAATGGTACAGATGCACCATTAATAATTGTTTGTACAGGGTATCCTTTATTTTGAGCTAATAATAAATGTCCCATACCTCTTAACCCACCACCACGAGTAATTAAAGTGAATCCACCATTATTTCTGGCTTCGTCAACCATATCATCTGGTATTTCAAATTTATCATTAATTTGTGTGATAAAATTGTTTTTAATTTCATTAAACAATTTAATTTTATCTTCTAAATTTAATCTTTTAGTTAAAACACTAGCACCATAAGGTAAAGTGATCGGATTTTCACAATACGATATTTGACCATCACCAATGTCATTACATCTAACCCAAGATAATTGTACAGAACCACCACTTAAATCTAAATATAACCCATTAACATGATTGAAAGATGAAAATAACCCATATGTGGTCACTTGACTTTCCAATTGTTCAGATAATAATTCTACTTTCCAATTAGTACTCTTAGTGATAGCATCCATAAATGATTCTTTATTAATAGCGATTCTTACCGCTTCAGTGGCAATAACACGAACACTTTGTTCAGAGACACCAAAATCTTCACAAATTAATTTAAATCTTTTCATGGCATTACAAATTTCTTGAATAATGTCATCAGGGATGGGCACTCTCTCATGGGAATTCTTAGAAGGGAATTGAATCTCATACAATGATATCCCCAGACGATCCTTAAACACACAGGGCATAATACGAGCATGATGTGACGATTTAGATGAAATACTAAATCTGATACCGTTGGAACCGATATCCACAATACCACACAGGTTTCTCGAGATCAATTCGGTCTCTGATCCAGACATTGTTGCAATGTTCTCGTAGTGATTTAAACAGTGAGGTTTCTTCAAAGTAATTACAGTGTTTAAAATCTCCATTTTTCAGATGCGAATTGTTACTCATAATTAGTGGAGAGTGCGGGTAACAGGGGTGGATTTAACAGTTTCGCATACAATAAGTCGTGTCTATGTCGTGGTATTGCATTTCAATGTTGTTGTTGGTTGGTATTGAGGGAAAGAATAGGATTAATTTTGTCTCACCGCTCCAAAATGTAGAAGAAACGGTCAAAAACTGATAATTTTGGAAGAAATGACAATTGAAAGAGGTTGATTTTGAGTATTGGGTGGTGGTACAGTCACCATCTCTCTTGTTCAAGTGTATAGCCTTGTATTAAGACATACACACCCACTTTTCCTCTTAAATTGTCAACTTTCAATAAAATACATTGCTTTTGTTTATTGTTTATTATCTATATTATTATATTTGAATTTAATCTTTAACAATTTAATATGGAGTGAACTAAATGTAAATATACAAAACAATTTCTTTTGCCAATCAGCGTCTAATAACAACTCACAGTATACTAAACCACTTGTTTATCACAAGTGTAACATAAAATCGACTTGTTTCCAATTGACACATGAAATAATCTGAATTAAAGACATTATTTGACGTTGTTTCAAAAATTTGGAATATTACACCCAATTTTTAGCTGGAAATTTTACACAAGTTACAAGTAAATACTGTAAACAGTACCCCATTGCACACCACTCACCCAGATGACACTCTCCCCCCTCCATTGTACACACCATTCCATTCCATTACACTGTTAAATAACCCACTCTAATCACTCGCCACGACGCGTTGTCTTCTTTTTAATGGAAGAAAAAAACACATATTCAAAATTGGGACTTGTTTGGACTACTACCCACAGTCATACAGTAGTACTCCCCCCTCCACCCAACAACAAATGGTCGTATTAGCTGCTTCAATTGCCACCTCCACTGGGAAACCAATTTTGTCCCGTCAATTCAAGGACTTGTCCAAGGACCGTGTCATGGAATTATTATCCAATTTCCAAAATTTGGTGACCAACATTTCATCTGATCACACTTTTGTGGAAGATGAACATGTCAGATACGTTTATAAACCATTTGATGACTACTATATTATTTTGATTACTAATCGTCAATCAAACATTATTCAAGATTTAGCCACTTTAAATTTATTTGCTGAAACAATTAATGATTATTTAAATGGGTTAAACGAACAAGAAATTTTTGATAATGCATTTGAAATCTTAAGTGCCTTTGATGAAATTGTGGTTATGGGTTACAAAGAACAATTATCATTGACTCAAGTGAACACTTATTTAGCTATGGAATCACATGAAGAGAGAATTCAAGAAATTATTGAAAGAAATAAAGAAATTGAAGCCACCGAGGAGAGAAAACGTCGTGCTAAAGAAATTGCTAGAAGAGAACAAGAAAGAAAAAATGGTATGGCTATACCATCAGATTTTAGTGCCTCTCATCAAAATAAATTTGCCGGTAGTAATGATCCAAATGTAACTAATGCATTTAACAGTTATTACAGTCATGCATCTGCAGCAGCACAACAATCATATGTGGGTCAAACTGATTCACAACAACAACAACAATATCAAGAACCAATAAGATCAAATCAACCACGTTCTGGTATGAAATTATCTAATGCTAGAAAGACTCCATTAACTTCTGATCGTATTAATCGTACAACATCAGTCAACACTGCACCAGTGAACGTTCCAGATGAACCTAAACCAGTTAACAACGGTATCTTAATATCTATTAAAGAAACTTTGAAAGCTCAATTTACTCGTGAAGGTGATGTACAATCTTCAGAAATGAAAGGTGTTCTTGAATTACGTGTAAATGATCCCGAATTGGCTCAAACATGTTTACAATTAACTGATCCATCCTTAGTGAAAGATCGTTCATTTAGATTTGAAACACATCCAAATATTGATAAAGCTGCATTTACTAAGACTGGTATAATTTCCTTGAAGGATAAATCTAAATCATTCCCAGCAAATGATCAAAGTCGTGGTGTTTTAAGATGGAGGAAGATTGGTAATGTAGATGATAAATCTTTGATACCTTTAAATATAACTACTTGGGTATCACCATCTGACACTCAAGGTTTATTCGATGTATCCATTGAATTTGAAATTAATGAAGACACTTGGACAAGACCATTAGAAGATTTATATTTTGTCGTTCCTGTATTCCCACAAACTGATGTAGTAATCAATGAAGATTCTAATGATTGTAATGCTACCATCGAAGCTATAGATGATGAACAAGGTATTGTCATTAAAGTGGACACCATTGCTCCAGGTACACAAAATGTTATCAGTTTCGTAGTGGATGCAGAATTTGAAGATGCTTTATTCCCATTAAGTGTTACCTTTAGCCGTGTAGAACATGACAATGATGGTAAGAGTTTAATTGGTGTAGCTATTGATTCTGTTACAAAGGCCACTGATGAAACTCCATTACCATATGACGTCATTACATCTTTGAAGACAGAAGAATATGTCGTGGTATGAATAATAATATTTCGTATAGACTATATATGATATAATTTTTTTCTTTGTTGTAAATATAGCTACCTAATTGTAGTTATGGAATATATAATTAGTAAAATAACAGATGAAAAACTATGAATCTTTCAATAGATACCACCACCATTAATAGTTTCAATTTCTGTCTCATCTAAATGTCTGTATTGATATTTGGTTGGTAATTTGAAAATTGAATCCACTTCATTAGATTCGAGGGGTCTCTCCACGAAATTATATTTGTTATCGATATTGTTGGTAGCTGCAGAGACAGGTGCTGGTTTGGTAAATGGTTTAACTTCAAAGACTAATTGATTCTTGAGGAAAATGTCTACACCAATACATTCTTTACTTCCAGGTATAATCCCATTAATAGTACATGGATGTGGAACAATTTCTTGAGTTTGTCTGGGGAAAACTGGATGTCTTGTACCAACAAACTTGATCATAGGTGTATAAGATTTGCTTAATTTGACGACTGTGGGACGCATTGCACTGATTGTCTTACTAATATACTCGGAGAACTTCACTTTGACTGGTTTTTTATGATAACAGTTTTTTTTCCTTAAATGATCAACAAATCTTTAAAATTGACTAAAGTTTAGTGAACTTTTGACGTGCCGAAACTTTTTACACTGTGGTCAACCAATCAAGCGCGAGCACACCATATCACACACACAAAGAACATTACCAACGCCTGTTCATTATCATTGTACTCCAAGGTTGAGGAACATTTATTAAGGAAGTTATACTGCAAAGAATCGAGTTTATTACCATGTCCTTGACCAAAATTAATAAAAGTGTCAATGATATAACGAAAGAACCAGTACATAACATACACCCAGCTACAACCATCAACGAACGATGGTATGACCCTGAACCGTTGGCACAATATATCAAACTGTTCTTCAACATATTATTCACAATGACATTATTATATTTCTTGACACAATTTGTCATCATGATACGGAATGACGTTCATTACAAACTAGAAGATATAAAACTGAAAGAATTGCAAAGGATAGTAACTTGTAAAGAAAATTATGAATGGAATAAATGTCACATACTATCAACAATACCGCCTGCCTTACAATCACATTGTTCAGAATGGTTTCAATGCATGAATGAAGAACATATAGTACCTCATCAATCTGCTAAACTGTGGGCACACACATTAGCTGAAGTGATAAATTCATTTGTGGAATCTATAAGTGTTCGATCGTTAATTTTCTTACTGTTTAGTGCATGCTCAGTGATTGTGGTCACCAATATGACTTTCGGTTCATACAAAGTCGTTCATTACAATAAATAGTGATATATAAGTAAATACTATTGATTTGCATTCCTGAGCGATTCCCTCCAATCTTTGAAATCTTGATTTAAAAACTCTTCATCGTGTAAGATATCTAAATATTCGGTTGTTTCCTTTTCTAATTGTGTCAATTTCAATTGACGTTGTTCTAATGTTAATTTATAAATCTGTATACCTCCCAAACGATTCTCTCGTGGAATAGATTGTAAAAGCCATTCTGTAAAACAACCATACCATTTAATTGCATCTATAAATAAATGTTTCATTGCTGGGTTTAGTTCACCAACCATGTTAGGAATTTCAGATGTGGAATACTCTTCCACTGTGTTTAATATAAAATTTCTATCTCTGAAACCATATATTATTTTTGGGATCCCCACTAGAAAGCATTGTAACCATGTTCTAAAAAGTTTCCTTTCAAAATTACGACAATCTCTTTCACTAGTGACACAACCAGTACATTTTAATTCCAAATAATGTTGTAAATTGTCTTGTGACTCAGAATCTTTGAAATCGTATATACCATCAATCTCAGCTCCCAAAATCATCATACATTTCCCAATAGCTGTTCTCACTACTGTAGCATATTCATTTCCATTACTAACGGGCATTTTAGATCTATTATCAAGGAACTCCCTAGAAATATAAGGTAATGGCTTAGGCAGAGTAGTTATCGTTTCGAATTTATAACCTGTAAATGATGGTATATCAATTCCATAAGAGGATGATGCCAAATCTGAAGAATTCTTATTATAATCCCTTTTCTTATCAGGTACATCTTTAATAAATATTTGACCATCAAATACAATAACTTGTAGATTAATTGGGTTAATAAATTTGCCATCTTCAAATGCAGCCGATATAAGTTTCCTGATAATACCTCTAAATGTAATTATATTAGCGTTGAGTCGTCTCCCTACAGAAGATTCGTAACATTTGATGGTACCTAATAACCCTCGCAGAGAACAAGTGTCCTTGATGGTTTTATCCCTGTCTTGGAACTCTCTACGACCTTGTGATAGGTTACATTGCAACTTCAATTCAGAGTCCGGGAAGTAGTAATATGATAAATTAATGTCATCATTGATAAGTATCTTATCGTCAAATGTTCTGGAATAATGTCCAAACTCGACTGGTTTCCTTAAGGCAGTAATGTCACTTCTTGCATCGATAGAAATGGAGTGAACCATAATTAGTTGTCATTTCTTATATGTAAATATTATATTTAATTATTTTTTCGATGAAAATCTAATAATGAATGAATGAATATATATGCTTTACTTATTACTTACGATGTATGATATTGTATCTTACCATGATTTCTGTCAAAGAAAACATCACCCCAACCATAATGACAATGATAAACCACCAAGTGACACGGGCAATATTTCTCTCTGCCACTGAATCTACACAGATGTCAAAAAATTCCAAAAACACTTTACAACGATCGTTAACCACTTGTACTCTTTTATCAATCTCTAAATATTCTCTCATTGCCACATATAATGGGTGTAAACTGGGTTCAATGGACCAGAAAAAGTCTGGTGTGTCCAAGACACTCGAGGAAAGATTAACATCCACACGTAATTTAAATAATTTCCCAGATTTCTTCAATAATTGTTCTCTCTTTAAACCTAGTGTCCCATACAATGCTAATCTCTTCGGTAATTTAGTGACAGCTGTTAAAATTGGTGAAATTCTTGATTCAAATCTAGATAATTTAGAAGATTGAGCAATGGCATATGACATTGTCAATTTAATAATGTGATCACCAGATCTTAATGTAATAATATCATTAAAAATCCTAGGTCTTTCTGTGTCTTTATCGTATTCAAAATGGAATTCTTCAGTTTCAATGTCTTGTTCATCCAATGGTCTGATCATTAATGATTTATCATCTGCAAATGCAATATCACCAAGTAAATTTTTCTCTTGAGCCTCTGTGAAATTCCAAAAGACAATAACACCATAATGAAAAATAAATAATTCTGCATGCATATTTTCATTTTGTATCAATTTATTATGTGATTTTAATTCTGATAATTCTTCTCTTTCACGTACTTCTTGTTCCCCTGGAGTTTCTTCAGCGAAAAATTGTGGTTCACTGGGGTCAAAAATATCTGGGTTATTACTTGTCGGAGCTGGGAAATGATCAATCACTGCACTAGGATCAATAACATCTGTCTGGTGATTTGTTGTGGTAGTGGTCAAATAATAATCATTATTTGCATCTTCTAAAGTCTCCACACCCGAATAATATTCGTAGTGATGATCTCTTTGTTCACTAGTATCAATTAATTTATCAATTAATGTTTTCCCACCTACAGTTTTCTTGGATAAATTTGATTTAATTCTAAACCCATCTTTCCCCGGTAATAAAGGTAACACATAAGGTACATATAGACAATCATCATATAATCTGGGGGACACTTCATGTTTATCCTTTAAAAAATTAGATAAGAATTTCAAATTAAAACCTTCAGCAACGTTATAAGCAGTCAATCTAGAAAGATTCTGTGAAGCATATCGATATGAATCACTTCCATCAGAAAATATTTTACCATTTGTAGTATGTCTCTTTCTATCCAAGACAGTACCACTACCGTGCATACTCTCTTTAGACAAATGTGCTACATTGACCCCCGTGGTCTCCTCTGGGATTAACACCAGTTTTTGTGATATCTTCGAAGTTCTGGAAGGTAATGGATTAATCATTTTCTTCATATGAGGTGCATGTAACCTTTCCGGCACAGGGAATCTATCCCACGAAGAATTCGATCTACGTTCTTCACGTCTACCAGAAGGCACAGCAGAATTGTCTAGCAGAATATTATCCAACGATATATTACTGAATCTCCCTGATGGACGTCTCTTACCTCGACTCTTACCATTAGACCCATATCCCTGTTGCTGTTGCTTTGGGTGTTGTTGTTGCTGTTGCTGCTGTTGTTGCAACAATATTTGTTGCTGTTGCAGTTGCTGTATCCTACCATTGTCGTGGTTACTCCTGGCAGCCGCCGCATGTCCAGCAAATGGTGCACTCATTCTGTTCTCAGAAGACCTTGCATCTGTCACCAAGATCGACGGCGATCTCCTAGACATGGTGGTCCTGTTGTTGCCGCTCCTACCATCCAATCCAGACACGGTATCCATCCTACTTTACGCTAAATTTGTTGTTACTTCCCTTTTACCATTTAATTAAATACATTCAAATTTGTCTTTTTCATCTTAATTATATCTTATATATTTATAAACAACGTCATTAATAGTAGTCATAATAATTGGTATCCACCTTATATCGTTGTATACATCATTATATATATTGATATATACACTGGGCAGTCATTTTTAAATAATATTGTAAAATTTCATATGGTTAAAGTTTCTATTCTAAAAGAAGAGTAATAATCTACTACTAATTCTCTTCATCGTCATCGTCGTCTATTAGTTCTGCCTCATCTTCATTCACGGCATCTGGATTGTCAGCAGCCAATTCAGCACCTTGTAACAAGTCCACCAAATCATCCAAATCGTCACCATGCACTAAATCAATTGGTTTTTGATTTTGATTATTTTTCAATCTTGGATCAGCACCCACTTCAATCAAATTTCTAGCGATAAATGTACCGTGCTCTGGTTCCTCTTCAGCATATTTCACTGCCAAATGCAAAGGTGTGTCACCACCTTGAGTGGTTTGAGGATCAATCTCAATACCACCGTCTATATCTAATAGTTTATCTAACACTTCCCATGAACCGTATTTACAAGTCAAATGTAAAGCAGTGTTACCCATGGGATCTCTAGACTCGTTAACCAATTTTGCAATCTTATCGTGATCTTGTCCCAATTCATTGAATACAGTCTCCAGTAGATCATCATTGTTTCTCCTGGAAGCGTCCAATAATTGTTCACTTAAACTAGCACCTTCTTCTGCACTCATTATATTATGTTATTCCTTTTTTTGGTTATAATCTTCCCACTGGTCTATATATGCACCCCACACAAACAGTTCAACAGATTATGGAGAATTGTAATAAGTTATTATTTACTCCTTAATGGCTTGTTTGATAATTGAATAAATAATCACTGAAAAATTAATGAAATTTTTAAACGCTAATAGAAAGGAATCCATTAAACAAATAAAACAGCAACAGTAACACTCATATCTATCCAATGTCTGAGTTGAATATTGACCAATTGATTCAGTTGGCACAATCTGCCAACAACGTCGAGAGAGAATCCGCTGAAGCCACTTTGTTACAATCGTGTGATAATAATGCATCGCAAATGCTTACCGCATTGATCGCCGTCGGATTAAACAATAATGAACCGTTATCCACTAGACAATTTGCTCTGCTTTCATTGAGAAAATTGATCACTTTCTATTGGGGGCCCGCTTTTGAATCTTACAGAAACAAATCTGTAGTGGATGGTCCTGCAAGAGAACTCATTAGAGATTCTTTATTGAAATTATGTTTAGAAGATTCACAAGACTCTAAGATTAGAAATAGTGCCTCATATTGTATTGTTCAAATCTCTGCAGTGGATTTCCCTGATCAATGGCCACAATTATTGAGTACAATTTATAAAGCTATATCTGAATTGTACTCATTGAATGCTATATCTTTATTAAATGAAATTTATGATGATGTTATCTCAGAAGAAATGTTCTTTGAAGGTGGTATTGGTATTGAAACTTTGAATATCATTTTCCAATTATTATCTAATGGTAATTCTACACTAGAGGCTAAAGTGGCAGCTGTGAAACTGTTTAATGCTACACTTTTACAAATGTCTGCCGTGGATTCGCATACACAAGAGAAGAGAAAACATTTTGTACAAGAATGTGTTCCAAAATCACTAGAAACATTAGGTGTGTTATTACAACAAAATACAGATTTAACAAATGTCTTACAATTACAGTTAAAATCCAAGATTTATGAAAATTTATCTTTAATAAAGACTGATTTCCCCAAGAAATTATTCCCAGCTAATTTGAAACAATCATTCAAATTTCAAATAATGAAAGATTTGACTTCTTTGAAAGAATCTAGAAATGTAATGGATATAAATGATGAGACTCAGATGGAAGCATTTAACGAATGTACTATTCATGTCATCGAATTCTTATCCAATATTACAGATTCTACTAATTGTTCTAGTGAAGATAGATCCAACATATTACAATCAATCTTATCTCTGTCCTGTTTGGACCAACCCACCAAAGAAAATTGGAATGAAGATTTTAATGAATTTGTATCTAAAGAAATTGGGTTAATGGCATCTTACACTATAAGAGATGAAACAGCTGAATATTTAGGTTCATTAAGTGATAATATATTACAAACCCTATTCCAAGAACTTTTACAATTAGTTTCATCATATTTGACAGGTAACAGTAATCTCGATTTATTAGAATCATCTTTATTTTTATTACAATCTCTTTTAGCTAATGAAGATGAATTGGATGGATCTCAATTATATTCACCAGATGAGTTGGAAACTTTTATTAAGACTTTGTTTGAATACCAATTAGCTGCCAATAATACAATATTATCTGGTAGAGTGATTCTTATTATCCCCAAGCTTCTTGATAAGTTTATGGACGTTTTACCCAATGTGAAACCATTGACACAAACTCTTTTATCTAACAGTATTGATCAAGCGATCAGTTCTAACAATGAATTGATCATTTCATCTGTTTTAATATCTTTCACTTATTATGCTTATTTTGCGGAATTAGGATCAGTGTTAGGTCCTGAATTATGTGCTAACATCCAAGAGAAAATAATAAGAGTTATTAATCATGTATCAGAAGATGCCGAAGAAGATACAAACGGTATGCTAATAGAAGTGTTAAACCATGTCATTGGTTGCAATACAGATATTACTGATTTTACTATACTTCGTGCTCAATTCAGTTCAGTACTTTCAATCTCAAGCAAAGACCCATCTAATATTCAAATTGTAGTGGAATCTCAAGAATGTCTAGAGAAATTATTAGAAGGTATAAATACTGAAAGATATACAGAATTCATTGAATTATGTTTCCCCTCATTCGTTAACATCATCAAGGGCAATGAAGTGACTCTTTTCAAATATTCACCATTACTTTCATTAGTGTTAGAATTTATAACAGTGTTCATGAAGAAAAAACCAACTGATGGACCATTACCTTGTAAGATTAGTGAATACGTTTTTGAACCTTTAGTGGAAGTTCTTTTGAAATCTGAGGAGGATGAAACTTTACAATTGGCCACTGATGCCTTCAGTTATTTGATTTTCAACACCGAATCCACCATTATGGTAGCACATTTGCAAATTATTGTGAACGTCTTGGATAGATTATTATCAGCCAATGTATCAGACACTGCAGCCATGAACGTGGGAACATTAATTGTGACTCTTTTCAATAAATTCCCCGGAGAGATATCTTCATTGGTTCCACAAATATTGAAAGCTGCTGTGACCCGTTTAGTGCAAGTGAAAAATGTCACCACACAAGAAAATTTGGTGTCCTTACTGTGCTTTTTAACTTGTAGTGATCCAACTCAAATTTTGAATTTCTTGTTTGAATTAAATGGTATTGAAAATCGTGATATGGTTCAATTAACATTTGCCAAATGGTTTGACACTTTTGAAATTGTTAGAGGTGAACGTAAGATCAAGGATAACGTTGTTGCCTTGAGTAAGATTTTTTTCCTAAGCGATGAGAGAATGAATACAGTGACAGTCAATGGTGAATTGATCCCATATGAAGGTGATTTAATTATCACTAGATCCATGGCTAAGAGTATGCCCGACAGATACACCCAAATAAGTGTGTACCTGAAGATTGTCAAGTTATTTATCAGTGAATTAGAATTTAGAAACAGGCAACCTGACACAGAACAATTAATTACCAGTGACATCCAAAGACAAGCTGGTCACAATGAAGATGAAAACGAAGAAGGCGATGACAATGATGATGATTGGGAAGACGTTGATGATGTCTTGGACTATGAAAAATTGAAAGAGTACGTGGATGACGAAGACGATTTGGATGAATTTGGTCACGATAACGAGAATGAAGAGATCACCGGTATTGCTGACATCCCACAAAGTTTAACTGAGTTAATTGTAACATTTTTCAAAGAGGCCGCTAGTAAGAACTCCAACGATTTCCAAAACATTTATAACATGCTGACTGAGACTGAACGTGCCACATTGACCAAATTCTTATTATAGATGATAAAATTGTATACATAATTATATTACATAAAAAAAAACGTCACGAAATATTTTCGTATTATTTTTCCAAGATTTACATGACTAACCATCACTTGAATCGACGACCCCAAAAAGGAAATGACTGCCAGTAAGAGTTTTGCCAATTTATTACCAGCTAATGGTGCTTGGAAACAAGACGTGACCAATTGGCTTTCTGAGGATGTCCCATCATTTGATTACGGTGGATATGTGGTTGGTTCCGATGGTAAATCAGCTACCTTATTTTGTAAACAAGATTCCATCCTGTGTGGTGTTCCATTTGCCAATGAAATTTTTAGACAATGTGAAGTGATGGTGGAATGGTTTGTGGAGGAAGGTGACCATTTAGAACCCAAAGAGGGGAAAATAGCTGTGGCTAAAGTGATGGGTGCAGTGAATAATATCTTGTTGGCGGAGAGAACAGTGTTAAACATTATTAGTAGAGCATCAGGTATAGCTACTGCAGCACACAATATTATCACTTTAGGTCGTTCCAGTGGGTACGAAGGGATCATTGCAGGTACTAGAAAGACTACACCAGGTTTACGTAGATTAGAAAAATATGCTATGCTTGTTGGTGGTTGTGACACCCACAGATATGACTTGTCGTCGATGGTCATGTTGAAGGACAATCACATTTGGGCTACTGGTTCTATTACTCATGCTGTACAAGACGCTAGACGTGTTTGCGGGTTTGCCGTGAAGATTGAAGTAGAATGTCAAAGTGAAGAGGAAGCTGACGAAGCCATTGCCGCTGGTGCAGATGTAATCATGTTAGACAATTTCAGTGGCTCTTCATTGAAACTTTGTGCTCAAAGTTTGAAACGTAAATGGTCAAATAAGAAGAATTTCTTGTTAGAATGTAGTGGTGGGTTAAATTTGGAAAATATCGGTTCATATTTATGCAATGATATTGATATTTATAGTACCAGTGCCATCCACCAAGGTGTCCCCACTATGGACTTCTCAATGAAATTAGACCATTGATCTATGTGTGTCAAATTTTTGTATATAAATTTGTATATATTAAACTTGTTTATATAATAATAATAATGCGATGAAATAATAAACAAAACTTTTCATTTACTATGAACAATGTAAAGAATTCTCAATAAATACACCCAATGGATACCCCAACGAAGGATAGTGTCTCTAGTAGCACTATAGTGACGCCGTTTAAAGAAAGAGCGTTAGAAGAACAACGTCTCAGGGAGGCATTGATGTTAAGTTTAACTCCCGGTTTAAAGAGAAGATTAGAGATACAAGATAGTGTAGAACCCTTACACAATGATCCCCGAGAGATACGATTGTATTTGAGAGATCTTAGTACTGCTTTGAATTCACAAGGTAAGAATTTGACCAGTCAATTGGGACAAGCCGGTCAGACGGATGATGAAGATGAGGATGAAGATGATAACATTGTAGAATCACCTGAACGATTTATAATGAACAATGAATCCATTCCAGAAATACAGACATTCACTGTTGACGATGAGATAGTGAACGAACAAGTATCCCCTGCAAAAGAACAAACACCTGCAAAAGAACAAGCAACATCTCCCAAATTATCAGATTTAATCTTCTCTCAATTACATGGCATTGAAAGAACACCAAAGATACGGAAATTGGATCCAGTTCATATTAAAGATGTATTGACTAAACCATTACAATTACAGACATATGTTAATACCCCAACTGTGCAAAATCCAATCATTGAAACCATGGAAGATTTTGATATGGATATGAATAATGATGACATTGATGAACAATTACCTCTAATTAATACTCCACCTTCACCAAAAATACGGCAACATGATAACAATACCATTACAAATACCCTCGAGACACAGAAACTTGATTCATGGATAGAACAATCAAACAATGCTTTGAATGGATCTTCTCCTCAACCAATAATGAATTTAAAAACTACTCATAATAACAATAATCAAAAACTTACATCGTTTGATGTACCTAGTGTTATCCAATATTTATCCCAATATGAGACGTTACCAAATGCACCTACCACTAATCAATTATATGAAATATGTTGTAAATACCTTACTTTGGAACAATTGAATAATATAGAACAAGCATGGTTTTAAATATGTGCAAGTATTTATTTCATTTTTATTTAGAATATATAATTTTTATTAATGTAGATACCCTTCTTGTTGCATTAATAACATTAGTTTCTCTACGTATTCGTAAATCCCTAAGGATATCCCACCTGATATCCCCACTTTAAATAAACGTGGTAACATACCTTTCCAAAATGTCAAATAACCTTCTTGTACAAAGATTCTATAACAACAATTCAAAGAGTTCTTGTATTCTTTCCAAGCATATTTACTTTGCATTCTCGTCTTAACGACATCAATAGGTTGTGTAATAAGAACCACAGCACACGATGACATTGCCCCCAAGGCGAAAGCAGTAACTTGATTAACATGTTGTCCCTTACGAATCACCATCTGCTTTAAAAGACTGTATGTAGTAAATCTGACCATTGAATTCCCCACTTGTCTAATCATTGTGGGAAATGCACCTTGGAAATAACCTCTTACACCTCTGGTCAAATACATTTCCTTCAAAGTAGCAAACATAGTTGTAGAAGGATGTTGTTCATAATGTACCCAAGCTTTCTGTCTAGCAGATAATGCAGTTGTACTTGCCTTATGGAATGTCTGTTTCTCCTTGGTGATGATATTATTATTATTACTATTATTACCATTTGTAGGGGTCATCACTGGTTTCAGTATAGAATTTTCAATCATTGTTGTCTTGACACATTCAAATGGGATAATCCATAGACTCTCCACTGTACCTGTCAAGACACTGGCCATTATCATTCTGGGTCCAGTGATTGGTGTATTTGGTGTGGAATTAGGGTCCCTAAGCAATCGACAAGCCCAATCGAATGTTTTAAACCTAGCAGCAGTCTTGACCACAACCCCAATATTCAAGATAGAACAACCAGTGAAATAAGTCTTCACGGGGAACAACAAATTGACTCCACCATTGCCCTTAGACAATTGCATGGTGGTCTTCAAGAACTCAAAGGGTTGCGATACAGTGGTTTGAAACACTGCAGCCACACTCCCCGCTACGATCTCCACACCCAAATTGTTGTTCTGTAATCACACAAATGCTCATTTGTTAGTAAATTCAATCTAGTAGAGACGATTCCAGATGCCAATAACATACTTTCTGCGATGCCATTTCTGTTTAGATCCTTTATTCCTTCTAGAAGATTGTCTTATCACGGGAAGAAAGTGAAAAAATCATATATAAAGAACACTTTTTGACACAAATTAGCACCTTTACCTTACTTTCTCGAAGACAAAAAAATCCAGTGTATGTTTCTTCGAGGTTTAGTCTCTGTTATTGCACCATTACAACGTCGAAGTCTAGTGTCTGCCACAATGTCTACTACCACTGCTGCTGTTTCTAATGAGAAATTCGATAAGTTATTCTCCAAAGTGGATGAATTGAAACCACAGTTTATTGATGTCTTAGCCCACGCTGTGGCTATTCCTGCTGTGTCCTCTGATGAATCTTTGAGACCTATGGTGGTCAAGAAGGCTCATTTCTTAGCTGACCAATTAAAATCTTTGGGGTTCACTGATATTCAATTGAAAGAATTAGGTACTCAACCACCCCCTGTGGAAAATCCTGATTTACAATTACCTCCAGTGGTGTTATCTCGTTACGGTAGTGACCCAAACAAGAAAACTGTCTTGGTGTATGGCCATTATGATGTGCAACCTGCTAAGAAAGAAGATGGTTGGGACACTGAACCATTTGAATTGGTAGTCAATGAAGAAAAACAATTATTACAAGGTAGAGGTTCCACTGATGACACTGGTCCATTAACTGGTTGGTTACATGTAGTGAGAGCCCACAAGGAAGCCGGTATTGAATTCCCAGTGAATTTAATTACTTGTTTTGAAGGTATGGAAGAATCTGGGTCCCTAGGGTTAGAAGCCTTAATTGAACGTGAAGCTAATCAATATTTCAAAGGTGTAGACGCTGTTTGTATCTCTGACAACTATTGGTTAGGTACCAAGAAACCTGTGTTGACTTACGGGTTAAGAGGTTGTAATTATTATCAAGTCACCGTTTCAGGTCCTAAAGCTGATTTACATTCTGGTGTCTTTGGTGGTATTATTGCTGAACCAATGATTGATTTAGTCAGAGTCATGGGTACTTTAGTGGAACCAAATGGTAAGATTTTAATTGATGGTATTGATGAAATGGTGGCTCCAGTGACTGAAAAGGAAATGGAAATTTATAAGAAGATTGAATTTTCTCTGGATGAATTAAACCAAGCTAGTAATTCTCACACTGCCCTTTATGAAAAGAAGGAAGATATCCTAATGCACAGATGGAGATACCCATCTTTATCATTACATGGTATTGAAGGTGCATTCTATGATCAAGGTGCTAAGACTGTTATCCCAGCTAAAGTGTCCGGTAAATTTTCTATTAGAACTGTACCAGATATGGATTCTGATAAATTAAACAAATTGGTCATTGACCATTGTGAAAAGGAATTTGCCAAATTGGGTTCCCCTAACTCTATTAAAGCTGAATTAATTCATGATGGTGCCTACTGGGTTTCTGACCCATTTAATGCACAATTCAGTGCTGCTTCAAAAGCCACTAAATTAGTCTATGGTGTGGAACCAGATTTAACTAGAGAAGGTGGTTCTATCCCAATCACTCTTTCATTTGAAGAAAAATTAAAGACTAGTGTTCTTTTGTTACCAATGGGTAGAGGTGATGATGGTGCTCATTCCATTAATGAAAAATTGGATATCAGTAATTTTATTAATGGTATTAAATTAATGGGTGCTTATTTACACTACTATGCTGAATCTCCTGAAAATTAATCAATGTGTATATATAGATACGCTTATATAATTAACCATCTATACTTTAACCTTTATATAATCATTCACTAGTTTTAAAAAACATAATAATATTATTACTTTTGAAAGAATCACCATTAGAGAAAAGATGTCCAAGAGAGATAAGTTATTGATAGTGTGTAACGATAGATCCGTTGGGGATGTGGTAGTGCAAGATATATTTGCACAATGTGATCAAGATTGCACTCAAGGGAATATTGTGAAGGGTTTGCAATGGACCACCAAATATTATAAAGTCATCGTGGATTTGTATGTGGACGAATATGAACAGTTAAACGACTGGCTAGATGAATTTTCTGGACCAGATTGTGACCCACTGAAAGAAGTATTGGCTGGGATAGTGTTTATTGGTGACATTAAAGATAAATCTGTTCAATTTGATAAATTTTGTGATGATTGGTGCCATGATGACACTTTTATAATATGGTGTAACACTAATAGAGAGATAACAGAGATGGAGTATACACCATTGATAGAAATGGTTAATTTGCATTGTGAAGAAGAGAATGAATTTGGTGAAAGGGAAGGTGTGGATAGAATTAAAGAAGTTATAGATACATATCCTTGGACTCATTCACAATTGACATCACAAACGACATCACATACACAACCAACAGACTTAGAAGAATTAATTACCATTTTACAAAAGGCCAAATTAGAATACCAAAATTTGGATACGGATAAAGATCAATTTGCATTAGATATTGCTGAAGAGATTGCTAAAAGTATATAATAAATATATATATTCTCAATCGAATTGACTTCTCCATGCTGTGATGCAAATGGGGAAATATAATACTAATACGGCTTTATTAATGATATCCAATGCTGGAGTGGAATGGAATGCTGGGTTTTGTATATTTAATAATAAAAGATTAAATTCACTGACATATAATGTTGGTAAGATGAATAAATTGACTAATCTCCACATGAGAGTCTTATAATTTAGGTTAACTCTTTTAAACAATTGTGTCCAATGACAATAAAATTGTGACCATGCTAAAGTAACAATGAATATTGAATAACTTATATTCTTTAGCACTAATGTATTCATATATTCGCCTTGGAAATGCATTGTACCAACAAAATAAAGGAAATTGAGATCTTTTAACAATGTGGAAGATTTTATAGCGCCTCTGATACCTCTAAATTTCAATAACCAACCCAATTCAACCAGAGAACTACCCAACATCAAATATATCAGAAATTCATGAATTCCACCAGGTAATAATCGTGATTTTACTAGCGGGAAAAGAACCCCCCATCTAGCAAACAGGGCAAAGAATAAAAATGTGGTGGCTATTTGATAGTATTGATATAATTTATTAATAAACCTGGCCATTTTGTGTTTTCTATCTGGTTATTTAATACGTGTTAGTTTTAATATTGGTAGTGTTTTTTTTTCGTTAATATTTATAACTTATTGAACCCAAAGAACAAGAACAAGAACAAGAAACAGTTGAATATGAAGTTCTGGATTGCCTTATTATGCCTGGTGTCATTGGTGATGGCATTTACCCCATCAGAAGTGGAAATCTTCCAATTGCAAAAAGATTTGACCAAGAAATATGGTGATGAGATGAATTTTTACAAATTTTTGAAATTACCTGATTTAAAGCAATCCACTTCGAAGCAAATCACTAAGAATTTGAGGAAATTGTCTAAGAAGTATCATCCAGATAAGAATAAGAAGTATAGAAAACTTTATGAACGTTTAAATTTAGCTACTCAAATCTTGGCTAACGATGACAAGAGGAAAACTTATGATTACTATTTGAAGAATGGGTTCCCCGATTATGATTTCAGTAAAGGTGGGTTCTTCTTCACTAGAGTACAACCAAAGACATGGATTATCTTAGGGTTTGTGTATTTTGCCGCTAGTGTGATTCATTATGTTATCTTAAGATTACAACATACTTCCAATGTGAGACGTATTAATCAATTTATTGATCAATGTAAAGAAAATGATGACACTGATGGGTTAGGTGAAAAAAAATTGGCATTCCAACAACATGCAGAAGATGATGCTAAACAATTGGTGGTAAGATTTGGTGATGTGTTTTTAATTGAAGAAGATGGTTCTGAATCATTAATTTCACCAGATACCATTAAAGAACCTACTATTTGGGATTCTATGTTCTTTAGATTACCTGTCTGGATCTTTAACAAGTGTACAGGTAAATCCAAAGTGGTAGATGACAAGAAGAAGAATTGAGAAAAGGTATTATATTGTTTTATGTATATTATTATAAATATATTTAGTATGCTTATAAAAATATTATGCTTACAATCATTAAAAAAGAATATAAAAGGATCATTATTTATATTATGATTATGATTATTATTATGATGATGATGGTGGTGGACCTAATATGATAACACCATTTTGTTCATTACGTTTATCCACAGATTCTTGTGATCTTTCTACTAACATTTGACGTAATTTATCATGAATATCTGATTCAGTGGTTAATTGTTCTTCAAGGGCTTCCACATTAATTAAACTACCGCCATTATCATCAGATGATGAAGTTGATTCATCGTCATCATCGTCGTCGTTATTATGTTGACTTGTGGTCATAGAATCTGGGAATTGTGGTATAATGTTACCATTACCATCATCCACATAAGTTCCACCCCCCAGGATCTTAGCATACATTAATCTTGTATCGTTTAACACTTCTTCAGAGTAATAATGCCAATCATCATCTTGTAAAATCAATTGAATATCTGGTGAAATTAATTCCACTTTATACAATTTAGAAAATTTAACAACTTCCTCTGCAATTAAGACAATGTGACCCATATAACCTAAATTCATATTATTTTTTTCATAAAATTTATAAGATTCTTTATAACCTTTCAAAATGAATGATGTGGTAATCATAAATTTATTTTCTGGATTCAATTCAATGTTATTAAATTGATATGATGCTAATGTATCAAAAAGAGAATACACTAAGAATGAATTATATGAAAAATCCATTCTACCATTAAAAATTTGTTGTACGATATCAAATATAACGTTATGCCAAAAATTATTCCATGGATATTTTAAAAATAATTGTAAAATTTTCGGTATAATTTGATTATCGTATAATGTAATCTTATAATAATCACCTATCGTTGGGTTTGTTCTCAATTTTAAATTTTGATTTTCATTAACGTATGGAATTTCAAATGATTCATCCACTTCTTCATCATTATTATCGTTATTATTATCATCATTATCACCAAAAAAATCGTATTGATCTTCTATGTGATTAATTTTTTTATTTTTTTTAGTCCTTTGTACATTGTCATTATCATTATTTTGATGTTTATGTTTTTTATCAATGTCATCATCATTGTTATTATTATTATTATTATTTACTTGTAGTGATTTTTCTTTATTATCTTGTGATTCCATTAGATTTAAATCACTTAAACTTTCTGCAATGGAATCATTTAATCTTACTTGATCACGTTTGGAGGCTATTCGTGGAGCTCTCTTAGAATTCATTAACCCCATATTGGAACAATGTAATAATTCTGCAATTAATTCTACAATTTTAAATCTTTCAAATCCTAATGGTTTATATTTTTCACCTAATTGATTTTCCAATTCATTAACATTATCAATATTAGTAATAATTTTCACAATTTCAGGTAAATGTCTAGTAAATTTGGCTAACAAGTAACCTAAATAAATTGGATCACGTTTTGTGGGATAATTATCCTTTAAATTTGTTGTTAATAAATTTGTTTGATCATAATCTGAATTGTTTTTCCTTATTAATTCTATGACAATTGATATGGTAATATTTAATGCACATCCACCTTGAATTAAAATGGTTTCCACCATTTGATCGATACATTCACGTGACGCCAGTTTCCTTGTTAATGAATTGGGACCAATAGAGATATCATCCAAAGGAGCATTTGCCGAGATGGCAATAATAGCTTTAATGAAATCACCCATACAAGCTTGGATGTCAGGAGAATACAATTCATTATTGGCAAATTTTAAACTTTTTTCAATTAATTGTTGATTGGCCAAAAATTCAATCATCCCCGTAGGTTGATCAATTTTATCTGTTCCAATAATTTTCAAAAGGAAATCAATTAATAATGAAATTTCAATGTGGGATAAGAAATCATCAACAATGGTTTTTTGTAATTTGATAAATTGTAAGAAATCATCTTGTCTTGCGAACAATAAATTTTCATTAATCTTTAAGAAAATTGCCACAATGGGTGATTTTTCAGAGTTAAACAATTCATGATATTGTAAAGACCAAATCTTGTTTAAATAATCTGTATTTTTCACTAATTCTTCACTGATAATCCAAATATCTAATGATAGGATATCAGCAATTAATTGTGCTCTGTTTAAATGTTTGCTATATTCATCAGTGGCGATATCTTCTACAAACCCATGGTCTGTATCTTCTTCAACGGTATCCACATCATCACTATGTACTAATTTGTCAATGGATTCACACATGGAATCAATCAAGTACTGTAATATTAAAATTTTGTCATTGCCCCTATAGAAAAATCCAAAACATATAAAATCCAACAGTGTATTATTTTGTCTGTTCAATTCGTTCAACAGTTCTGTCTCTTGCAACAGATCCTCAATGAATCTGTTGTCCAAATCGCTTTGCTTAGCGTCAATGTTGTCCTCAGTGTTTTCATTGTTATTTTCCAGTTGGTTTAGTAATTCGAAGTAGTCTCTCAGAATCTTGTTAACATCGGACGTTACAGTCGTTTGTCCGAAGGGCCAGGCAGACATCTCTCACACAGTCTAAGTTATCAGGAGAGAGACTCGCACAATTGGGGTGGATAATACTAGTGGGTAACACCTTCTTTTAGCACATATTGAATATTTATTTCAAGACAAAAAAATATTTGAAAAAGTGGAAACAAAACGATACAGAGAGATCCCGGGTAATAAAGAGCAGAAGAGATTGATAAAGAGCAATGAAATACAGTGTATTGTGGGCTCTGTGCCTGGTCATAGTACCGTGCTTCTGTTGGTCGTGGTTGGGGGATGCTGTGTTGCCCGTGGAACCGGCAGATGAAGTGGTAGCAGTGGACAGTACGATGCAATACGAGTTTGCTGCTTGGTCCAAGTCCATTGACAAGATGTTATCGAGAGCAGTGGGGATGTTGGACGGGGACGTTGAGGAGTACATCGTTGAACAAACACATAGATTTGAAAATGAAGTGGATGAACAACTTGTACAGTTGGATGGCATTTTGCAAAAGCAATTCGATACCATTGAACAACGGATCAATGATATTGAATGCGAAGGTAAATTAGATTTGACCACTGGTGAAATGGTTTATTACCGTGAGGATGGTACTATGTTACCTCAGTACGTTACAAGACCTTTGATCCAGGCATTGGTTGCACATGCAATGGATACTATAGACACTACACAACAGAACATTACAAAGCAAATACAACAGTTCGAATCACACACTCTCGAGGCATTGACTCAATTGCAAGATGAGGACGTTGCCGTTTATGAAGAATGGGCAGACGCTACTGTTTCAGAGTGGTCACAACGTATGTTATATATGGATGCAGTGGGGCACAATGACGAGATTGACACACCTCATTGGCATCAATTCACACGGTTGAAACACAGTGTTATTTCCCACAGAGACACATTACAACAACACAGTTGCAATACGACTTTGTTAACACAGCACACTGAACAGTTGACACACTCTGTGACCACTCACTGTCAAGAACATCGCACATCATTGGAACTGTTGCAAGAACAGGCAAATGTGGCTTTCGACAAGCGCACGTAGATGTTACTTTGTACAATATTTATTTGTAAATTACATAATCAAATTGATACAAACATTATGTAATGAGATTTCCAGGATTAGGGGAAGTTTCACAGAGAACTTTATTGATTGCAATCATAACAGAGAATAAATTAATCGGTAAACAAGGTACGTATGTTACGTTGGCAAGGATTGCATTCTTTTACTCCAGATCAACCATACAAGATGCTTGTACAATGAACTTTGAGTGTGCTACACTTGAGAACATAGCGTACGTACCGGGCCTACCGACCAACTTATTCTCTGTTACCACAGCAATTAGGAAAGTTTCTTTGAAAATGGTTGTTACCAAGGGCAAACAGTCTCAAAAGGTCCTGCTTCCTCGGCCAGTGTACACAACCGCTGTAGTTATTCCAACTGGGCCTGTATATATGGTTTTCCCTGCTTATTGTACATTTTTCAACCAAGTAATTTCTCGCAGTGAAAAGAGTAGAAGTGCAGAAAACATAAGACAGAAATAGCACATTTACCCAAGGGCACCTTATTCTTGTCTGAAGATGCAATATCAACTCAGATAACGTTACTGAAGGGTATTTTATATTATAGAAGAGCTGTTTTTAACAAAAAAATAGAGTAAATATAACAATACACGAAACACGATGTACTTAGATAAGTTGTCCAATGATTATGCCAAAATGTGCATGTCAGCATATTGTGCTGATTTCGATAATTTTATTAAGTATTATGATGTATCCAAATTAGTTCAAACTAAACTTGAAATGGAAGATGAAGAATACGATTATTACGAGGAGGATTGGGAAAATGGAGAAGATGTTGAAGCTCTTTTTGTAATGGATAACTTTGGAGAATGTAATGAAAATGAATTAAACAATTTACATTTATTGACCTATATTGTGTCCTACACCTGTAGACACAATTTTATCTTTGCGTACCAACTTAGACATTCTGGGTTAGATCTACCAAATTTAGTTAAACAAGCTATTTCTTCTAATTTTATTCAGTGTGGATATTTGGAAGATAATTTTATTAAGGAGAATGTTACACTATGTATTTGGTATCCAAAACATCCAAGTAAAGATATTTGTTTAAAGTTGTTAGAGATCGATGACTTTTACAAATATAGTGTTGCTCATTTAGCTGTCATTCAAGGATGGGATGATATTTATTTTAAGTGTAATTTACAGGTAGGTGTTAGAAGTATTAAAATTTTGGCTAAAGAATATAATCGAGTAAATATTTTAGAAGATATAAAGAGTAAAAATAAACATATTGAAGGTGCTAGTAGATTAACGTTCGATGAGACTATTGATGATTTAGATTGGCGAGACGAAAAATATCACATTTTGGAAGATTCTCGAGCGGACGGATATGAAAATATGGAAGATGATTATAGTGATAAATTATTTTTAGAGTGTACAAATATAAACTATTATTACAATACAGCTAATGTAGAATTTAATATTGAATATAAATTAAGATTAAATAATAAGATATTTAAGAGTAATTTATGTTTGGAGGGTGGTAAAGAATTACCATTTAAATTGTCCAATAAATATGTAGCATATATTGGGGATATTCAATATTACCAATTGGGTGATTTTGAATATGCTAAACATGGTGCATTAAATAATTCTATCTTTGCCAATTATGTTATTAACAATAGAGATAAGTTCCCTGATTTTGTTATTAAGAATGCAGTTTCTAACATGTTAATAAATGGTATAATTAAAGAAGATTTAGTTATTCAATACAAACCTTTCTATCTGTATAACTATAGAACTTTTAATACGTGTTTTGATATTGGTAAAATGTATTTAGATTTATTAATTGAGAAATTACCTTGGTTAAGAGAAAATGCACTTTATTCTGAAATTTCTTACAGCAGTTATTCTTATTCCAGACTTTCATTAGATGTAAATTATATCAAATTAATTTATACCGTTTATCCACAAAGTAGAGATATGTTTATCAAGAAATGTTTAGAAAATAATAAATATATGTATAAAAACATGGATTTTGAAAATGAGTGCAATCTTGAAGAACCAATCAAGATACCGATTGACTCATACGATTTCGAAAAGGAAACCGAAATTCAAGTTATGCCCATATACAGACAAGAATGTTTACCCATTGCCAACTTCATTTCCTTTACCTCTGATTAAACCTTTCATTTATTTAACACAATTATATAATCTGTTTAATATATACAATTTTAACTATTTATTTTAATTTCTTCACTTATTTCATTGTTATTCTCCTCATTTATATACCTTAAACATCTTGATATTATTTATTCTTATATAGTTTAACATCATATTAATTCTTTTTTAAATTTATTATATATATATTCCATATTACAATAAAACAACATTCTAATGAGACGATACACCCATATAACACAATTATAGTACCACTACCCATAGTAACACACCCAATACAGTACCACAGTAATACCATCATACTCAACCTGGAATACCCAATACCCAGTTCTTATTCGCTGTCATCCTGCACGTGTCATCCGCCACGGCCGGGCTAAAATTTTTCAATTATAAAAGATGAGAAGAGATCATCACCATCGTTTACTAACTTGCCACACCCACCACAAGAACAAACACACAAATCGCTATGTCTGCTCCAGCTCAAAACTACAAAGTCGCCGACATCTCCCTTGCCGCCTTCGGTAGAAAGGAAATCGAATTGGCCGAACACGAAATGCCAGGTCTAATGGCCATCAGAGAAGCTTACGCCGCCGTGCAACCATTGAAAGGTGCTCGTATTGCCGGTTGTTTACACATGACCATTCAAACCGCTGTTTTGATTGAAACTTTGGTCGCCTTAGGTGCTGAAGTCACTTGGTCCTCTTGTAACATTTACTCCACTCAAGATCACGCTGCTGCTGCTATTGCCGCTTCTGGTGTTCCAGTGTTCGCTTGGAAGGGTGAAACTGAAGAAGAATACTTGTGGTGTATTGAACAACAATTGTTCGCTTTCAAAGACGGTAAGAAATTGAACTTGATCTTAGATGACGGTGGTGATTTGACCTCTTTGGTTCACGAAAAGCACCCAGAAATGTTAGAAGACTGTTTCGGTCTTTCTGAAGAAACCACCACTGGTGTTCACTACTTGTACAAGATGATGAGAGACGCTAAATTGAAGGTCCCAGCCATTAACGTTAACGACTCTGTCACCAAGTCCAAATTCGACAACTTGTACGGTTGTAGAGAATCTTTAATCGATGGTATCAAGAGAGCCACCGATGTCATGCTTGCCGGTAAAGTCGCCGTCGTCGCTGGTTACGGTGATGTCGGTAAAGGTTGTGCTGCCGCTTTAAGAGGTATGGGGGCTCGTGTTATTGTCTCTGAAATTGATCCAATTAACGCTTTACAAGCCGCTATGGAAGGTTACGAAGTTAACACTATTGACAACGTTGCCTCTGTCGGTCAAGTCTTTGTCACCACTACTGGTTGTAGAGATATTATCAGAGGTGAACATTTCGAACAAATGCCAGAAGATGCTATCGTTTGTAACATTGGTCATTTCGATATTGAAATTGATGTCGCTTGGTTAAAGGCTAACGCTAAAGAATGTATTAACATTAAACCACAAGTCGACCGTTACTTGATGAAATCTGGTAGACACATTATCTTATTGGCTAACGGTAGATTAGTCAACTTGGGTTGTGCCACTGGTCACTCTTCTTTCGTCATGTCTTGTTCTTTCTCTAACCAAGTCTTGGCTCAAATTGCTTTATTCAAGGCTGATGATGAAGAATTCAGAAACAAACATGTCGAATTCCAAAAGACTGGTCCATTCTCCGTTGGTGTTCACGTCTTACCAAAAATTTTGGATGAAGCTGTCGCTAAATTCCATTTGGGTAAATTAGGTGTTAAATTAACTACTTTATCATCCGCACAATCTGAATACTTGGGTATCCCAGAACAAGGTCCATACAAGGCTGATCACTACAGATACTAAGCAGTGTGCTACCTCCCTTTGCCTTATCACTCAACTGATAAAAACAATAATAATACATTCAAATTTTGAAATTAAAAAGAGATATCCTTGTATATTTATAAAAGTATAATATATATGTATATATACATCTGTATTAATAATATCTTCAACAGTATAAAACTATTTCTTATATATCTCTTAGATAATGTGTGGGACATGCATAACCTTCAGGGTTTCTATTCAAGTAAATTTGATGATACTCTTCAGCATCATAATAATTGGTAATAGGTTCCACAGTGGTAATTATCTTGTTGTTCCATTTTGGTTGCCAATCAGATTTCAATTTTTGTAACTCAGCTAAATCCTCATCTGAGTGAGCGAAAAGACCACTACGATATTGTGTACCTGTGTCAGGACCTTGAACGTTTAATGTGGTTGGATCATGAATTCTAAAGAAAAAATCTACAAGTTCCTTTAAAGTTGTGACCTTAGGGTCATACGATATTTGTAAAACTTCAGCAAAATTTGTATCACCTTTACAAACTCTCTCGTATGACACTGTATCATTATGATCTTTCAATGATTCAACACCATTGGCATAACCCACTTTACAATCAATAATCTTGTCACCTAAATGCTTTCTGTACATATGTTCTGTACCCCAAAAGCAACCAGCTGCTACAGTGATCAATTTATCATTTGCTGGAGAATATTTAATAGTCTTGGAGATAGCACTAGTCATTGTATCCTGTTGGTTCTCAATGGGTGTGGTAAAATTCGATGCCCATTACTAATCTTTGACCTTTTTTTCTTCATTCAATTTATATAGTGTGTGGAACATCACTATGGACGAACCACTAGTCTGTGTCACTAGTGTCATCATCTAACCATTTAACATACTCTTCTGCCTCAAGTGATAGACGATCTAACACTGACCCACGGGAGGGTTCCCCAGATTCTTTACCGAATGTATCGTATCGGCTCAATAAGGGGGCGGCTCCTGGTAATGAAACTCTTTCCAATCGAGGGGATAATGCTAATTTCGGAGTCTCATGTGTGATTGGTGTATCTAACATTGGGCGATGTTTCTTCAAAGGAGATTCCTTTGTTTCATCCTTTTTATCTTCGTCATCATCATCTAATACAGTAGCTTTAGATTCTGGGAGTTGAATTTCATCTAATATGATCAGTGAATCGTCCTCGTCATCGTCATTCTCGTCTTCTTCTTCATCGACAAATAACCTTCTCTTGACAGATTCAATAGCTGGTTTCACACCAGATTTGATCTCTTTCAAACTGGTAACATCTTTACTGACAACTAATGCATGTTTCTCTAAATAATTGTTTAAATTGTTTTTCTGTGTGTATTTACTAAACTTCTTTCTTGGTGATGATCTCTTAGATTTTGAATTTTTGGATTCTGTCAAGATTCTTTCATTCTCTCTGTGATGGAAATCTTTCACTAATTGATGTGATTCTGGTATACATGCCTTCGGTACCCAAACACCAAATTTCCAATTTTGTATATCAATTTGACGTTTAGTCGGGGATCTTGTAGGACTGCTACTGGATTTAGTGGGACTTCTTGAAGATTCAATCACATTCGGAAGGAAACTGTTGTAACGAATCTTCCAATAAGATATTTGGAAATTCACATTATTTTCTATAGTGATAATCTTCTCTTCAGTGATAATAACATTCTCCACACATTTCACATCACAAAGAATATATTTCAATAAAAACATTTCATGCATGGTTTCATGGAACCATTTATCAAAATCTGTCAATTGTGATATGCCCAATAAATCTAAAAATTGTTTTACATGAGGGAAACAAATTTCATTAAATTTATAACCATTTTGTACATTGAGAAATTTATCTTTATTAAATAAATTATTATCAAATTCAGAATCTAACACAGGTTGGAAATAGTGTTTTACTGTTGATAACTCGGGCCAATTCTCAAAATTCTCCCTCTCTTTTGAAAATAAAACATTATAATTTCTTCCAAATAATTCCAATGAATGAGATTGACAATATTGGAATATTTCCCTTTGTAAAGATTCATATTGAATTAACTTTTCAGAATCATTTAAAGAACCGTCTTGGAATATTTTACAAAATTGTGAAGCAAAATTGGGATCCTTCAATGAAGCTAATTGGAAACTTTTTTCTTTACCTAAACCTTTCACACCTTGACTATTATAATCTGCTCCTAATAATACACTGAAAAATAATAAACTTTCTCTATTTAAAAGTTTCAAATCATTATCCTTTAGTAATTGTTCATAATCCACCATTGTAATGTAATTCTCCTTTGCGTTGGCACCTTCATTACCAGTGGCCCCCACATCTCTACTTAATTTGGAATAATTTTTAAGTAATTTATGAGCTCCAAAAAGTAAACAATCTGAATCATTACTCCAAACAAAATCCACATAACCATGCTCTTGTAACCAACAACATTGTACTTCACCTTCACCCCTAGCTTGCAGTGTGGAAATGTGTAACAATAAACAAAGTTCATTGATAGTTTCCATAAATTTCGGAACATCTTTCCAACCAACCACGCTGCTCTTCTCTCTTGGTTTCTCTAACCCATCAAAGACCAGGATAAATGTACAATCCAATGCAATCAATTCACGTAGTCTACTAATCAAATTTAACATTGGTTTAGCTATATTATCAGATTGGAAGAATCCACATTCAAATAGGATATGATACGCATCGATGGCTAAAATAGGTTGATGTTGAGCCAAAAATGGTCTTAATAAGACCCTTCGGTGGTGTTTGGAATATGAGGGGGGTTTCAACAGTTCCCATATTTGCGATACCCCCATTAAAGGCAAATATATCTATCACTTTTATGAAAAGATCTTATTTTCTTTGTTTTCTTTGTTTATACAATTCTATCTTATTATTAAATCTATAAACTATATAAGATATTTATATATTATAATATTACATACCGAACTTCAACCAATCTAACTCATCTGTAGCCTTTGATGTATCTGTTCCAGCACTTTTATCTTGTTGTTGCTGTTGTTGTTGTTGCTGTTGTGATGGTGCTTGTGGCGATGGTTGTGAATGTAGTTGAGATTGTTGTTGGAATGAACCATGCCTTTGAAATTGTAACGATTCTGTGTACATGTTATTATGGAACGATGTTCTTCTAAATGAAGGAGAATTTTGTTGATACATTTCAGAGGTACCTTGTGAAATGGGCATTCCTGTGGCAATCGGTTGTGTTTGGTTATTAGAATCTTGTTGAAATTGTTGTGATAATAATGAAGTATGCGTTGGTCTTCTAGTTGGATTATTTACATTGTCACTTAATGGTTCATTAAACAAATCGAAATTTGAATTTGGAGTCTTTGCAGGTGATTGTTGTGAATAATTCCTGTTTGATGAATTCCATGACGATGATACATCTGTGCTTTGTGGTAAATGACGTTGTTGTTGCTGTTGCTGTTGTTGTAAATTTTGTAATGATGTAGCAATGAATGATGAAGAGGAAGATGTGTTTCTAGATATTTTCCTTCTAGAGATATTGATACCGGTAGATCTACCAGTAGATGTAGAAAAATGTCCTTGTTGTAATGGGGAATTTGAATTATGATTATACGATGTACTAAATCTTGGTGATGATGCTGCACTATTCCCGGCACTGATACTCCCGTTATTGAAAGAACCCACATTAGACGTTGACACAGGTTTAGGTAAAATGGGGACCACTGATCTAGATGATGATGATTTACTGGATGTGTTAGAAGATGTACTATTTCTTCTTCCCTTTTTCTGAACAAAATTATTATTCAAATTAGTTAACCCAGTACTCGACAATGTATTCATTGTTTGAGGAACAACACCAGTGTTTCTATAATTATTATTGTTTGTATTTGTTGTAGACATTGATACAGATGAATTTTTCTTCTTCAAATTTGATGTCGTAGTCATTGTTGTGGTCATTGCAGTAGTTGGAGTAGCTGTAGCTATAGCTCTTGGAAGCAAATTTTTCGATATATTTGTCATGGAATTATTTTGACTAGTAATAGTACTATTTGACGTATTTGGCGTATTAGTATTATTATCTTGATTTTTCTTTGTTCTCTTCTTTGTATTTCTCTTCTTAATTATATCAGATTTTAAAGATAAAGGTCTCATAGTACCATGCAATTTTTGAAATAACCCACATGCATTACAAAGTGTATTCCCTGATGGATCTCTTCTCCAAAGTGGTGTCTTAAAAGTTTTACAATTGAAACATTGAATTTGTGGTTTCTTAGTCTGACCACTAGCACTAGTGGATAATTCAGATATGGATGATGTTCTTTTGTTTAAATTAGTTAATGACGTTGAAGATAATTGTCTAGAAAATGATTGATTCTTCCTTATAGAATTTGAAGTGTTAGCCACACTTAATGGTATATTTATACTAGTTGGACTTGATTTATTAGTAACATTATCATTAAAATTAGTTTGTGATAAAGATGACTTTCTTGATCTAATAGGATTTTTCAAATATGAAGACGGTGATCCATTATTAGTATGGAATACAGAGGGGGATGAATTTTGAATATTATTTGTATTATTGAAATTTGCCTTTAAATTGACTAATGAATGGTTAAACATTGAATTCTTCGGCGTTAAATTTGATGAATGTTGTTGTAATTGTGGATGATTATGTGTGGGGAATGGTATAGCATCAGATGAAAAACTGTTTGGAGCACTTATAGTGGCAGAATCACTTGATCCACTGGGAGTCATTTGGAAAGTATCCACTGTAAAATCCCATAATTGTGCAATTTCACCATTTTGTTGGTTAGCAATATTAATATCAATAGGTTGAGTCACATGTTGTTTCGGCGTAGTATTAATCATTTGATCAAATATATTATCATATTTGAAATCTTCACGTCCTATCTGGTCAGCGGTCAATTGACCTTTATCGTTATTATTGGTACTATTAGTGTTGTTATTGTTGTTATCAGAATCTGCAGGAGACTCTAAATTTAACGAAAAATCACTATTCATACCGGGAGTAAACAACGAGTTAAAATTAATGTCATCAGGTAAAGCTTCCAGCATGGAGTCAAACACTGTAGTGTTCGGGTTGGCAAACTCCTCCAGGGGACCATTGGCCCTGGACTGGTTCTCAGATTGAGACGGCTGTTTGGAATTGAATAAATCGTACAGGTTAGAGTTATGTGCGTCGGGCATCGTGGGGGGTATGTCTCGTCGCAATGTGTACTGTCTCACTGGTGTAATAAATTGGTATCGAACGTCGAAGGGTAACACTGGATCTGCTCTCACTCGTGGTCGGCGTTAAAGTGACTACTTTGTTTAACTTTTCATTCTTGAAATTTCATCACAAGAAAAAGTGAGAGAGGGTAATCGACATGTGTAGTGGTGACAGAGGAGGTACAATAGGGAGATGTCAGACGAGTCTGTGAGCGATTCGGAGGGGTCTGTGTCCTCTACGTCCATTATAGTGCAGAACGAACTGCAAGAGGCTCGTTTGGGCGACGATTTGATACTGAGTAATGACGAAGATGACGATGACTTAGATGACGACGAACAAGATGATATATTGAGGAAGTTGATGAGACCTGGCAGGGTGCCAGAGTTGAAACATGCTGCTGCTGGTGGTTCCGGTGATACGGTACAGATGCGACAATTCGATTTGGGTAAATCTTTTGACGCTAACATTGGTCATCAAATTGATGATATTAGTAAAGTGAATAATCTAGTTGAGACTTCACCTTTGAAGTTTCGTCCAGTGGTCAATGAGAAATTAGATTCACTGAGAGATCAATTGACTGGTGCTTTGCAAAACAATGCAGTGGATGATAATCTTGTGGAGATTATCATTAGAGAAAGTATCTCAGATACATATAAGGATTGGCATTTTATTACTTTAGACAGTATGCGTAAGGTTGAAGACTATTATATGCATCACGATAACATAACACCTGTGTTGAGACAATTCGGTGTACTACTATATAAACTGCAACCTGAATTTGTCATTTCCAATGAAGAAATTTATCATTTTGACACTTATTGTGTAATTAATCCAGTAGATGAAATGATGGAAAAATTGGAACATACACTTGCGGAAGCTACTGACGTACCCTTTGCCGCAAGATGTAAATGGTTCATATTCTTCATATTGGATAGGAAAATATATGATTCTTTAGAATGTGATTGGCAATGGTGCACAAAGATGTACAAGAAATTTGCTGAGCACGTTGATTTCATCCAGGTGTATTTCCAAAATGTGACCACTACAGACAGGAAATATTTCTTTCTTTACAGATTGTGTAAATTGATCCCATTGTTGCAAGACCTTTTATTAGATCATTTATTCACTAATGAAGCGGCCATTGTCAATGAATTTAACAAGATATTTGATGATAAACGATACAAAGAATTATTGTATTTTGTCTTGTTCATTTATGGTTCAAAGATGATACCGTTTGGCGATACTACCACCACACAATATTTCTTAGAATGTGTTGTAGATCTTTGTAATGAAGGTACCAATGAAGTGGAATTGACTATAATACGAAATATCTTGAGTGTTTTCATAAAGATTGTTTGATCAGGGATGTTTAGTGAGATATATATTTTATAAAGTTTCTATATAGTGAATAATTCAGGTACACGTTTGGGTAAATCTAATATGTTATTAATACGTGGGATAAGATCATTCGTAGTGATTGATTCTTTACTATCTTCCACTAAATGGAAACAATGCATACCCAATGCATTACCTGTAACCAAATTGTTTAAAGAATCATCAATAAACCAAGCGTCCCCCCATGATTCTAACCCACTCTCTTGTTTCAATTTATTATAAAATGATACATTTGGTTTACAAATTGGTTCATCATCTAAATAATTACAATAAGTGATCCCATCAAATAAATCTGCAATACCCAATAATTTAATACATCTTAATGCATGTGTCTTATAGGCATTAGTGAAAAGCCACAATTTATCCACTTTACCAGATAATTTTAATGCAATTAACATTTGTCTTAACGCTAGATGGGGTTTCAATAAATCATTTATATCCAGTGAATCATCCACTAGGGCATTATATTCCAAGGGATCCACATTGAACCGTTTCAATAATCCAATAAGACATATCCCGTAGGTCTCATAATATTCTTGTAACAAATCGTTGGCCTCATTGTAATCTGGTACCCCCAAGACATGTATCATATATTGTAAGATAGCCGTTTGCATCTGCGAATGGATACCATTGGACTTTGGGTACAAAGTGTTGTCTATATCGAAGTAAAATATCTTCGGATGACTGACTTCCGAGGGGTAATACTCATCGATTTGGAAATTTGGTGAAATTTTACTACCTTTATAATTGATCTCATTCAAATAGGCAGTGTTAGCTCTATACTGTTCTAATTTGGATTCTCTATAATCGAATTCTCTTGTCATATCTGTAATGTTTTGTTGAAATTGTTTTGTTTGACACATTAAGTTCTCGAGACTTTTTGGGAAAAAAAACTATGTAATTTATACTCAGTTTCCCCCCCTTTGAGTTATTTTAGGAGTCATAAATATTCACAGTATCCCATCTAGGAAATCCTGGTCCTCCGCCAAATCTTCTGGCACTGAGCCTTGCTTACTGATGAATAATTCTGCATCAGATTTAGATGGCAAAGAAGTTTGTTTAGGGGCCGGTAAAGGGTCAACCACCACAGTTTGACGAGTTTCGATGGGTTTGCCCCCCTGTCTTCCAATCATGTTGTTCAACTGATTGACATCCATATTGTAAAGATCTTTACTGTTTTTAATTTCGTTGGTTTTATCTGATAAAATTGGTTCATCTTCTTTGTCCTGTAGGACACGTTTCAAGACATCATTAGCTCTTTTGTTCATAGCAATTAATTCATCATCCATATCTGGTTGCTTGTACAATATATCTTCCACGTATCTGTCATCGTTACTCTTCAATGGAGGTGGTAATTTTTCCTCTTCCTCCTTCTCATTTGCCGCTTCATCCTCTTTCTTCTTTAAACGATATTTTCTATCACTTGGAGTAGCATGACGTGATTTCAAACGTTGCTTGTCTTGAAACTTCTTCCTGTTGTCACCTTTTAAACTGTAAGGATCCATCTTGTGTGGTTATTCTCTTGTATTTGGTTCTCTTGTATTGAGTATAATTGTTTATATTGAAAAAAATTGAATTAAAAATAACGTTAAGCTCGTAAGAATGTATACAGAAATAAAATATAATATAATGTCATATATAGATAACCCGATTTGTTTAATCGTCGTCGTATTCCAAGTCAAAATAAGATTTTTTCAAATTGGATGAAGAACTCTTTCTAGAGGTGGACACTGATGATCTTGGTGTAGTGTTAAAATTTGATGTAGCCTCTGGTGTTTCACTGTAACAACCATTCATTAACGACATGGCTGGTGGTTGTGGATCTAAGAAGAAAGTAGAATTCGATGCATCAGTCTTGTGAAGTGTATAAGAAGATGATGCGGTAAGCATATTGCTTAAAGTCTTTATTGAAGTCATAGATAATGTCTTCCTCAGTGAATCTCTTGATTTGTTTATGGTATGAGGTTCACGTAACGTTGTTTGTGTAGATGTAGTGGTACTACTCTTTGGGTTACTTGATTGTTTCAACATGGGTAAACTGGACAGTGATGTCCCCGATGTGGAATTTATACTGTTAGACAATGAAGAACTTGATCTTCTAGAAGGTGTTCGTAAAGTGTGTAATGATGTGTATGATTTATTTTTCATTAATTTAGGTGAGGGGGTAAACATTTGTAAAGAGTCATTATGATTAATATTCAAATCAGTATGGAAAAATGATTTAATGAAGGGATGATTTTTCAAATTGTTGGCACCACGTCTCTTTGTTGAGTTGATAGTGAAACAACATTGAATAAAATTCCAAAAATTTGCATATTTTTTATTATCCATAAATTCTTCATCAATGTAATAATCACATTTACTAATACATTCTAATGTTTCCTCATCAGTTTCACAATCAAATGGTGTATACCCAAATGTCATAAAATAAACTAATACCCCCAGGGCCCAAATGTCCACTGCAGAGTCATATGGTTTAATGGCATCCACTTGTTCTTTATTCTTTGAACCAATACCTTTACAATTAACAATTTCTGGTGCAATGTACGATATGGTCCCGACATATTCCTTCCAAGAATTTTCTTGACTGGATTTAACGTCTAACGCAAGACCAAAATCTCCCAAGATTAAATCATGTGCAGTTAAATCGTAATGAGACTCTATAGCAGCTTGCCTTCTATGTTTATTTAATCTAAACAGTACATTTTCTGCCTTAATGTCTCTATGTACCACACCTTGTGAATGTAAGAATTCCAAAACACTAATCAAACATGCAGTGTAAGGTACCACTTGTCTATTTAAATCCAAATGGTTTTTCGATATTATCTTTTCATATAAATCATCCTTTTCACACAGTTGTGTGATTAATACAATACTTTCAGTGGTTTCAAAAAAATCAAACAGTTGTAAGATGTGATGATGTCCCAAGAAAGTGTAATCACTATCCATCGCATGTGTTAACTTATCAATATTTTCCAATTTTCTAATCAAATTTGATAACGTTTTCAATAATGTAAATTCTCTTTGAATCAACTGTATCTTATCCTTGACCAATTTCTTGTGGATCAATTTCATGGCATACAATTCTTTAGTGTGAATGTTTTTACATTCTTTCACTACACTGAAATTACCATCACCCAACGGGGCACTGTTGGTGATGTACTTACATTTGAATGCAATCTCATCCGGCGAGGAGAACATGGGCCAGTTGAAAGTGCCCTCGGGCACATCCAGGAACTCGTTATCCGGTATTATCTCATCAGTCATAACGGGTTGTGCGTGGTTTATGTTGTGTTTTCCACTTAATAAGTCTTTACAATGTGGAAACTTATCAAATTTAGTTTCTCCGCGGTAATTAATAAAATGGGATACAGAGATAACCACAATTACAAGGGGATAAGTGATGCTAAAACCGGGATTCTATAGCGGTATGCTATAGTGGTATGCGGTGCAGGTCACAGTGGTACGGCAGATTGTTGTTGCACGGATGTGTCAATTCGCAAGAATTTATTAGGGATAAAAGCAAGAAATGGAGTGGGATAATAAAGTGTGGGGGAGACAATAAGGTGTGGGGGTATTGCAAGATATGCGCAAGAGAAGTGCACATTTGTAATGGAACAAGAAGAACATTGGTATCATGGTAACCACTGCACTAATTGCAAATCAACGGAACTTCACTGAATACCACTCTCCCAATGAGTCAAACCAAACCCCACCACTGCAACAACACATTGCAACAACACCACAACGCAATAATACCACCATTCCCATCTGATCAGACCCAGTACCACACTACTCTAGTCATTACACACTATAATACAATACTCTCTATAGCATTGCGTACGGCATAGAAAATTTTTCAGTGAAAAAAAAATGTACAAATATTATTAAAATGGCGATGAGCATTGCTAAAGATCACCCACTTCAGTTGTCCAAGTTGAGTGTTAGCGGTATGAAGCGTGATATCGAAGAGAGTAACAGAGCGGAGGAGGCCCCCGTGGCCCACCCGGAGACTTTCAAAGAGTTGGGTTTGTCTGAACCCACTTTGAAAGCTATTGACAAGATGGGGTTCACTAAATTGACAGACGTTCAATCTCGTACTATCCCACCTTTAATGGCCGGTAGAGACGTGTTGGGTGCTGCCAAGACCGGGTCCGGTAAGACTTTGGCCTTCTTGTTGCCCGCTATTGAAATGTTACATTCATTGAAATTTAAACCAAGAAATGGTACTGGTGTCATTGTCATTACCCCCACTAGAGAATTAGCTTTACAAATTTTTGGTGTCGCTAGAGAATTAATGGAATTCCATTCTCAAACTTTTGGTATTGTCATTGGTGGTGCTAATAGAAGACAAGAAGCTGAAAAATTAGCTAAAGGTGTTAACATTTTAATTGCTACACCAGGTAGATTATTAGATCATTTACAAAACACTAAAGGGTTTGTCTTTAAAAATTTGAAAGCTTTAATTATTGATGAAGCTGATAGAATCTTGGAAATTGGGTTTGAAGATGAAATGAAGCAAATCATTAAGATTTTACCCAATGAGGACAGACAATCCATGTTATTCTCCGCTACACAGACCACTAAAGTGGAAGATTTAGCTAGAATGTCTCTAAGGAAAGGTCCATTATTTATTAATGTGGTGCCCGAGACTGATCATTCCACTGCTGATGGGTTAGAACAAGGTTATGTGGTTTGTGAAAGTGATAATCGTTTCCTATTATTATTCTCTTTCTTGAAGAGAAATCAAAAGAAGAAAATTATTGTGTTTTTATCATCTTGTAATTCAGTGAAATATTATGCTGAATTATTAAATTATATTGATTTACCAGTGTTAGAATTACATGGTAAACAAAAGCAACAAAAGAGAACCAACACTTTTTTCGAATTTTGTAACGCTGAAAGAGGTATCTTAGTGTGTACCGATGTGGCCGCCAGAGGGTTAGATATCCCAGCGGTCGATTGGATTATTCAATTCGATCCACCTGATGATCCAAGAGATTACATTCACAGAGTCGGTAGAACCGCTAGAGGTACCAAGGGTAAGGGGAAATCACTAATGTTCTTGACTCCAAGTGAATTGGGGTTCTTAAGATATTTGAAAGCAGCTAAAGTGCCATTAAACGAATACGAATTCCCCACTAGTAAGATTGCTAACGTGCAATCCCAATTAGAAAAATTGATTAAATCCAATTACTACTTACACCAAACTGCCAAAGACGGTTACAGATCATATTTACAAGCCTACGCGTCACATTCATTGAAGACAGTGTACCAAATTGACAAGTTGGACTTGGTGAAAGTAGCCAAATCATACGGGTTCTCCATCCCACCAAAGGTCAACATCACCATCGGCGCCAGTGGCAAGACCCCCACACACACCAAGAAACGTAAATTCAAGAACTGATACATACTACTACCTTATATAAACCTTTAACTGTACCATATTACTATTACTGATCGTGTTCGACGTCCGCGAAAAATTTTGTTCTCGAGAAATTTGTATATAAATTGTTTATCGTGGAATATTCTTAGTCAGATACATAGATCTCAGTAAAGACACATATATACCCCCCGTTATGGCCTCTGAATTATCGTTTGACGCCGTGAAGGACCGCTCCTTTGCCCTGCAACTAGCCAACAACTTGAAACTGACTTTGGCCGTCGAGTACGCCACTAAAGATTTGAAGATCAAGATCAATGAAGACGTTCGCACTCCACAATTGACTAACGACAAAGTACATTTGTTCGACGCTGATGCCGTGCTAAGATACACTATGAACGATTTCACTGGGTTGGATTCTGTGGAATCACAAACTTCTTTGCAAGAATTGCAACCAGCTTTGTTTGCTGGTAAAGATATCACTGCAGTGGCTAACCACGCTTTGAACACTTACTTGTTAGCCAATTTGAAAGAACCAATCACTGCCACTAAATTAATCACTTTTGCTAACGTGTACGCTTTGATCCCAGATCAAGTGAAATCAGTGGTCGATCAATTCCCTGCTCAAATCTCTATTGCCTTGGAGAAAGCTATTAAATTGACTCCACGTTCTTCCAGTGGGTTTAAGAACACTGGTGTGGTCAACGTGCAAGATGGTTTGACCATTAAGAAAGTGGAAGGTGAAATCTTACCAAAGGATGGTGAAAAAAATATTATCATTACTTCTGCTTTACCATACGTTAATAATGTACCACATTTAGGTAATATCGTTGGGTCTGTGTTATCTGCCGATATCTTTGCCCGTTATTGTAAAGCTAGAAACTATAACACTTTATTCATTTGTGGTACTGATGAATACGGTACTGCCACTGAAACTAAAGCCATTGAAGAGAAAGTCACACCACGTGAGTTATGTGACAAATATCACAAGATTCATTCTGACGTTTACAAATGGTTCCAAATTGGGTTTGATTATTTTGGTAGAACCACTACTGAAAAGCAAACTGAAATTGCTCAAGACATTTTCTTAAAATTAAATGAAAAGGGTTATTTGGAGGAACAATCTATGAAACAATTATATTGTCCAGTACATAACTCTTATTTGGCTGACAGATACGTCGAAGGTGAATGTCCTAAATGTCATTACGAAGACGCTAGAGGTGATCAATGTGACAAATGTGGTGGTTTATTAGATCCATTTGAATTAATTAACCCACGTTGTAAATTAGATAATGCTACACCAGTACCAAAATTCTCTGATCATGTTTTCTTATCTCTAGATAAATTAGAAGAAAAAATTACTAAATGGGAACAAGAAGCCGCTGAAAAGGGTAATTGGTCAAAGAATTCTAAGACTATTACTAACTCTTGGTTAAAGGATGGGTTGAAACCACGTTGTATCACTAGAGATTTAGTTTGGGGGACACCTGTACCATTAGAAAAATATAAGGAAAAAGTTCTTTACGTTTGGTTTGATGCTACCATTGGTTACGTGTCTATCACTGCTAATTACACTAAAGATTGGGAAAAATGGTGGAAGAACCCAGAAAATGTTAACTTATACCAATTCATGGGTAAAGATAATGTTCCATTCCACACTGTCGTTTTCCCAGGTACTCAATTAGGTACTGGTGATGAATGGACTATGTTACATCATTTAAATACCACTGAATATTTACAATATGAAGGTGGTAAATTCTCCAAGAGTAGAGGTGTTGGTGTCTTCGGTAACAATGCTCAAGATTCTGGTGTGTCTCCAAGTGTTTGGAGATACTATTTGGCATCTGTTAGACCTGAAACTTCTGATTCTCATTTCTCTTGGGATGATTTTGTCGCTAGAAATAACAGTGAATTATTGGCTAACTTGGGTAACTTGGTTAATAGATTAATTAAATTTGTTAACGCCAAATACAATGGTGTGGTACCAACATATGATCCAAGAAACATTGAAAATTACGATTCCGTCGTCAAGGATGTTAATGATATATTAGGTAACTACATTAAGGAAATGGAATTAGGTCATGAAAGACGTGCTTTGGAAATTGCCATGTCCTTAAGTTCTCGTGGTAACTTATTCTTACAAGAAAATAAATTGGATAACAGTTTATTCTCTCAAACTCCTGATAAATCTGATGCAGTCGTTGGTGTTGGTCTAAATATTGTTTACACTGTTGCCTCCATCATGGCTCCATTTATCCCAGAAACTGGTGAAACTATTTTCAGAATGTTGAACGCTCCAGCTTTGAAGATTGATGACACTTTCCATTTGGCTATCTTAGGTGGTCACAACATTAACCAAGCTGAATACTTATTCAATCGTATTGATGAAAAGCAAATTGAAGAATGGAGAGCTAAATATGGTGGTAAGCAAGTCTAATTTGTTAGAATTTAATACACTATTTTAATGAACATTTTGTAACGCTCATGTATCTCATATATAGATTTTACTTAGAATAATAAATATAAAATTCTTTTTTTAACCTGACCTAGTTTGAAGTGAGTTACTTGATTTATCCTCGTATAATACCCTTTATGCAACCCATGACACCGTTAAAGATTAACATTTCATCACCAATTTTAATTTCATTCAAACTGATATCCCCCTCTCTAATGAAACCTTTCTTGATCATGTAATATCGGAAGACACTACATAAACAACCTGACGATAAATAAGGCGTCACCCATGCAAATTTTGCCGGTTCAACTTCTTTCCAAACGGCAATACTAGTAATACTACCTTCCATGATCATATGATCATCATTATATAATATAATCTCAGTCTTTGTAGGTTCTGAAGTGGTATTATGATATTTCTTAGCCATATCTGCCATTCTGTGACGTGCCTCAGTATAATGAAGTCTATTTGTTGTCTTAAAAGTGGTGAAAGAGGTCGTTGAAACTATGGGTTGAGTGTCCATGAATAAATCCCAGATATTCATGGTATTTTCCACCAGTCCACTTAAAATATTGTTAACAAAATATTCTGTGGGTGATGAATATAATTTCAATGTTGGCAATGGGTGTGCTTCCACCAGTGTAGTGCCATCCAGATTGATCAAAACTCTCATTTTGAAAGCCTGGTCCCCATGCAACAACTTAATAAGTTTATCCTCTCGAGATAATGGATCTTGTATCTGATTTATAAGGGAATCGATAAGTAAATCAAGTAGTTTCTCCTCAGAAAGTTCTGAGCATTTACAATTGAAATACGCTATTGAAAGGTTCAATCTTTCCACATGCTGGGGCAAACACAGGAATCGATTTGACAAAACAGTTTTGGTATCATTTGTTTTAAAAGTTTCGGTGCTGACTTTCTCATGGAGCAATTCATTGAAGGACTCTCTCCTCGTTCCCAATTGAACAGAGTTTAATTGTGAGAATACATTTTGAAACTCCTTAAAATCTTCTTTGGCATTCTCCAATATAACTTCGTTGAATTTATAACCCTTATCTTCCTGTTTCAAAAGGAATCTACCGTCAATTGTAGTATATTCTATGTTGCAAGTGTCATTGGTAACATCACACGACTCTATCTGAACAAAATTGGGATCGTATCTAATTGTTGACAACAGGGAATATGTTCCGTTTACCATTATTGTATGAGATTTGATCGAATCTTTAACAACAAAAGTGATCTGTAATTTTTAATCTTAAAAGATATGAATTTTATTATAAATATGTATATATAAATTATAAAACAATATCTAATTCTATCACTTTAGTTGAGGCATCGTTAGAAATTGGGTAATATGGTACCATTGAATCCACTTGTTGGATGTAAATCTTGTTATAAAGTACCCAAAAGGCCTTCCGAACGTTTTTGGCAGGATGGAAAAGACCTGCCCATATGTAATTCATAAAGACGCCCGCTCCCAGGGAAATACATAGAGCTTCTAACCCTTCCAGAATACGTACAATTACGTGTGGAGAAGTTTCAAATATGTTTGGAATCAAAAGATTCAATAAGTGTACAAAGGCAGCTTCGTTGCCCGTCCCGCTACAATGCAATGCAATATGTTTTACCACAGTGGCTGCTGTTTGACGATGTACCAAATCTCTGTCAGTAAGTGCATCTTCTAATAAAGGTGTAATCATGTAGACATAATCTTGTGACATGGATCCAATATATTCAAACATAAATGTCATTGCTTTCAAGATACCATTTTGAACATTAGTCTCAGGAGTCTTGTACTCGTTCATTAATGCAGGTAACACTGTGTACGGACCACATGTTTCAGCTACTATACCGATGGCTACTGCTGTGGAAACACGAGATTGACGTTCTTGGACTTTCAAATTATTCAATAAGACCACTAAGACATCCTGAGGACCAATGGCTTTTGCAATGAAACCAAATGTGTCATTGGCGGTTCTCAAAATGTTTTTATTGGGACTCTTTAATGTCTCTAACAATTCAAAGCAAATTCTCATCCATTCTTTAGGTGAAATGTAATTAGGACCTCTCACGGCCACATTCCCGATAAGTTTTACCGTATTTATTTGAACTTTAGGATGTTTGTTCCTCAAGATGGGCAACAAAGTAGGTAAAATTTGGTTCACTGGAGGTTGTAATTTTGTCAGATCCATAACAGAGATAATGGTCCCCATACATCGTATAATAGAACCCAAGACATCCGGGTATACTTCTCCTAGAGATTCATACAGGATAATACTTAATTTATTCAACATTTCAAGTTCATTACAATTCTTAATAACTGGTACCATTATGTTACATAAATCAGCTGCATTTTGACGAACCATTTGTGTCTTATGTTTTAATTGATTTAAAATAGTACTCACGATTGGAGAAAGAAATGGTTTCATTCTAGTGTTTAATGACACCGATACACTGCCAAACCCTTTAAAAATGACTTGATCTTCAGAAGTTTGTTCTTGGAATGCAATTAATAAAGCATCAATCAATCTAGCTTCAAGTCTTTCATCTAATTCATCTGTACCGAGTAATTTAACCACTCTATTCACCGCATGTATAGACATTATTCTGAATGGTTCTGCTTCATCTCTTAGAGGTCCCAATAATTGTTCTATCACATATGAACACCCCAATTTTTCAGATAGTATTAAAGTCGTATATATGACCATCTTGTTCAATTGAAGATCTAAGGCAACACGCCTAATCCAAAAATTAGAGAAGAACATGGGGGCAATCTCTTCTTTCAAATATGTTGGTGTGACATTGTCAATATTGGCACATTTTTGTAATACCAATAGCACTGTTCTTTTCATTTCATCATCGGGTGAATTGAATTCCCTTTTGATAATTCTCAATAATTCATGTGTATAATATCCTGCATATTCAGGATCCATTAATGGGATAATGGAACCAAGACATTTCAAAAATGCAGCTAATAGTTTACCCCTATGCGATCGTATACCCTTCCATAATGGTTCCAAAATAATATTAAAAGCTTCTATACCGTATGGGGATGCATTCTGAGCCAAAGTGGCCAAAGTATTAGCTGTCAACATCCTTATCGGCACATGTTCATCTGTTAGACCATCTCTAATACATTGAATCAATCCAATCAAATGAGGCAAGATACCTGGTCCGAGGAGAATGGCAACCTGTTGTACTACTTTAATACCTGTATGACGTGCTCTCCAATATTTACGTGAATGGCATACAACATTAATAAATGGTAATATTTGTGGGACACCAAGTGCCTTAGTCACCACTGCTAGTGCTCTGGCTGTGATATTTCTAATATATTCGTCTTCATTGTCCAGATCTGGTCTCATGGCAGTTAATATTGTAGCTAACCCAGTAGAAGATGCTAGATTTGTAATAACTTCTCTCCCAGTGACACGAGCTATTGGATCTTCATCGATTAAAAGTGGTGACACCACGGTTAATATATTATGTGTAAATGGTTTCACAGAATCCCCCAATCTGTAAAGGGCACGATCGACTGTTTTTATCATAAGGTGTCTTTCTTGGTCTTCTAAACTTCTGTCTAATAATATCGGTAGTATACAATCAAATATTAACTGTGGTCCAAATTCGGGACACTTTAAAGTCAATTGTTTCATAGCATGTTTCCTCACCGATGTGGTCCCATTCTTAATTTTCAATAACAATAACAGTAGATTTCTTTTATCCAATTCATCTTTTCCTAATGAATCTATTGATTTGGTATCTAACGTTTGAGCAAAATGTAATCTATCTGACTCTTTGAAATATTTCAAATTAGGAGCACCAGGTACTTCTGTAACTAGCATTGTCTCCAGTTCATTGTTAGTGGTAGTGGTACCTTCGTTGGTTATTTGGGGAGGAACATACGTTTGCACATCCCATCTAGATTTCTTTCTTGTATTCTTTATTGTTTCAGTGGTACCATTTTCTAGTAACCTCTTCTCAGAGTTTTCTCCTGTAGAAACTAACCTCCTCTTATGGTACTCGTCCTCTTTATGGTATAAGGATCTATTCTGCATTCTCTTCTGTAAAACATCTTGATTTGTCTCGTCATCCTCATCGTCCCCGTTTCCATCCGTCAAATCTGTCACGATAGCTTGTTTTAGATCCTGTGAAATGGAATAGTTACCCCCAATCTTATGTTTGGACTCATTGTCCTTGACAAACTGTACTGGTTTGGCCATTCTACTCTATATACGGGAATTGTAACTTTTAATTAGCTGGTTTCCCTTCCATCACTAATTTTACAATATTTTGAATTTTTCACTATTTAATTTGAACACGTAAAAAACAGTATATTATGATGAACTAACAAACCTTTTTAACCACTCTCAACACGGCAAAACAACGAAGTGAGCGTCTGATGAAGTGTATTGCAAGTGATTGGTTGGTGCAGAGTGCAGTGGCCTTGTTGCTGCTGTCGCGTTTGGCTGTGTCAATTGACGTTGATGTGGATGAATATGATATTGTGACTAGTCTCATAAACGAGAACGACCCTGAAATCGTTTCAGAGAGTTGTACTACTGTTTTTGAAGATGCTACTAGTACTACCACCACAGATGAAATTGTTACAGAGACGGTGTATGTGGATCAAGAAGATTTTTTGAAGGATATAATTTTTGCTGAGAAGAAACCTGAAATTACCATTTCTGACACTCTAGATTATCCATACAAGGAATTGTTAGACTTGAGACCATTACCAAACAATAACATCTTGACATCATTTACATTTGATATGCAATCTGAAGAATTTGTAATGGGCAAGACTGGCATTGAGACTGATCAATACAGTCATTACACTGTGTTTCCCAAAGTGATAAAACCATTATTGGAACACACTGCCACCCGTCAATTACATTTAAGGTTTACAAGAGGGTTTTGGGATGCTGAATCTTGGGGTCCTCTACCGTATGATGGTTTCAAATCTGGTGGATCAGGTGTAGAACTTTGGGCTATTGTAGAAGCTAATTCTAAAGAAAATGCTTATAATCAATGGAAAACTTTAGCTAATTCATTAAGTGGGTTATTTTGTGCCTCCATTAATTTTATTGATAATTCTAAGACTACATACCCAGTACATTCTTTCCAACCAAATGAATCTGAAAGATTACCACTTTTCAATAATGACAACGATTTGTATTTGATTCGTGCTGCATTGGCTAATGAACCCGTTTGTACAGAAAATTTGACCCCCATCGTGAAAATGTTACCAACTAGAGGTAAATCAGGTTTATCATCATACCTTGATGGTCATAAAGTTTTTGACTCTATATGGCACAGTTTATCTATTGATGTGGTTACCAATTGTGATGAAACATCAGGAACATGCCATTATGATATGGAAGTGTTATTAGATATGGCTATTCATGTTCCTGATGCTATTGAAAGATTGATTAATCCAATCCCTAAACCTACTCCGGGTGATCAATTACGTTGTGACACAAGTAAACCATATGATGCTTATCAATGTTTCCCTTCACCAGAAGCTACAGAGACCACATTTTTGTTATCACAAATTTTTGGTAAGACTATTAAAGGTTGTGATACCATCTCTAAACAGACTTCACGTATTTGTGTAGATGTCACTAAGCAATGGGAAATTGCCCTAAAGAAAAATGATACTCTATTGGGCACTGATGATAATTGTTTTGATTTAGAAAATGGTATTGAATACGATATTCATTTGGCATCTCATGACACTAATAGTGTGGTCACTGTTGGGGACGTACCAATTTATGTTGGTAGATCCTTAACTGGGTATGGTCAAGATCGTGGTGGGTTACGTACAGTGTTTAATAATCCACATGATGAACCTGTTAAACTAGTATATTTTGAATCTTTACCATGGTTTATGAGAATATATTTGTCATCATTAAAATTAGATTCTGAAACAAAATTAACTGTCGAAGATGTAGTGAAATCCATTCATTATGTTCCAGCCATTGATAGAGAGAGACCTACACATTTGGAATTCATTGTGGAAATTCCTGCACACACCACCTTGGCGTTATCCATTCAATATGATAAAGCATTATTACAATTTGCGGAATACCCACCTGATGCCAATCATGGATTTGAAATTGAATCAGCTGTAATCACTGTTCTAGAACCAATGAATTATCAAATTAGAACCACAACATTATTGTTATCATTATCCACACCAGATTTCAGTATGCCATACAATGTGATTATTATCACATCTACTATCATGGGATTGTTATTTGGTACATTATTTAATTTGCTAGTTAAGAAAGTGGTTACAGTGGAGGAAGCTGAAAGACATCAAGCTGAGAACAGTTTGAAATATAAATTATTGATGTTAAGAAACAGAGTTCTAATTAATCTAGGTTTAAAGGGAACTTAATATATACGTATTACATAAAAGTAAAAAATTATTCACATTTTAGTATGGATCTTCATATGGATCTTCCTCATCATAATCGTCATCCTTTTCATATTGGTATACAATAGCCCCACCAGCACTAGTCAATGATTGTGCTTCCAAAAAAGGTAAATTGACTTGATCTTTTGCCATTTTTTGCTTGGCAGAAGTGGATAAATTGAAAGTAGTCAAATCTTGTAACATTTCTGGTGCCTCCAATTCATTATTTTCATTATCACGTCCATTTGTGATAACATTATATTCATGAGTTTGACAATTAATTTGGAAATTATAAGTCATTGATCTACCAGATTTTCTACGGTTCTCTAAAGTCAATTCAAATATTTCATTATTAAGACCACGAGGTATAGAGAATTTGGTAATTTGTTCATCCAATTCATGAATGTGATCTATACCCTTGGGTAATATTGGTTTCACTTCTAATATTGTATTAGCCATAAATTGTAAAAGATCTAAACTTGGTGGATAATTATCCATTGAGGTTCTTTGGAATGTATGTATTTGAGATTCAGGTATATCATTATGATAAGTTGCTATAATGGTAGCATGTGGAGATGCCAATGAAGATATGAATTGAGCCAATTGAGTCCTTGGCACTTGGTTTAGAGTGTCGATTATAATCATTGTCTTCTTCTTACCAATCTTACGCAATGGTTCCTGTGATGATGGTAAATATGACTCGATGTTACTTTTAACTTTATCAAACCCACCGATATTGGTCACATCCACGAAATGAGAAGCAAATGTGGGTTTATTTATCGTCTCAAAAGAAATATATATCACTTGATTGTTACCACTACTATCGCTATTACCATTATTCCTATGATATATCATTTCATTGATCAATGGACGGGAAGTTTGTTTAATGCTGTCCACACATAAGATCAACGAGGACGATTCTGTCAAATCCAGCACTCTCTTCAATAGAATGGCAGGGTTGTGAGTGGAGTTGGCCATCCTGTTACTGTGCTTGATATAGAGACTTGTAACGGAATGGGGTGTGAAGCTTCTCTATATATAATTTTTCAACTGAAATTTTTTGGGCATCGCTAATGATGAATTTGGGTGGTGCTAGTAAGTCTTATATATGTATGTGTGTGTGCGTATACTATACGGTTATGAGTAAGGTTAGTATTAGGTATATTGTGATTGTATTGTTGTGATATCTCTTTGCGTTCTGATTGCATTGTTTTATCTTGCAAGATTATTACCATTTATGATTCTTCGCTATGAGATCATATACAATATAAAGACCAGTTACAAGTGATTTACAATGGTAGCACAGTGCTATTAAGCTTACTGTTTCTTATATCAAGTATGTAGTATATCCATCTTTATCACACTGTTTACTGTTTATTTATTAATAAATGAAAGAAATGAAAAATTCAAACTTTTCAAAAGTGGGATTATCTGATAATCAAAACCTAACAATTACGGTAATTAACCATAGTGTTATCAACCAGCATTGATATTGTTGTTACTGGTGAGATTCAGTGATTGAAAGAGTGTGAAACTGTGAGTCAACCAACTGCATTTATATACTATATTGTAATACAAGATGCCCGTGATTTATGGTCCACAACCTTTAAAAAGGTTAAATGCTGAGATGAGACACGGTTTTGAAGAACAATACAAGAGTGAACAATTCTTACAATCGTTGGCTAATGAATTCTATTTCTATTTCGATGATAAGAGGCATAGGACTAATGGGAACCCGACCCCAGAGGAGGTGAAATTACTTGATAAAGATCGTTACTATCAACCTATCCTCGATTGGAAAATTACTAAAGATCGTCAAAAGACTGTCAGTGCTGCATTGTTACTGTGTTTAAATTTGGGTGTAGATCCACCAGATGTGACGAAGACTCAACCATGTGCTAGAATTGAAGCTTGGATAGATCCTTTGAATTTCCAAGATTCAAAGAAAGCCATTGAACAAATTGGTAAGAATTTACAATCACAGTATGAGACAATTTCATTGAGGACAAGATACAAGCAAAGTTTAGACCCCTGTGTGGAAGATGTGAAAAGATTTTGTAATTCATTAAGAAGAACCTCCAAAGATGATCAAATTTTATTCCATTATAATGGTCATGGTGTACCACAACCAACACCATCAGGTGAAATTTGGGTGTTTAATAGAGGTTATACACAATATATACCGGTGTCCCTATACGATTTACAAACATGGTTAGGTGCTCCTTGTATATTTGTTTGGGATTGTAATAGTGCCGGTAACATTGTAACTAATTTCCAAAAATTTGTACAAAAAAGAATTAAAGATGATGAAGATGGTAATCATGACTCGACGGCACCATCTCCCACATCAGCATACATTGATTGTTTCCAATTGGCTTCATGTAGATCGAATGAATTATTATTAATGCCACCAGATTTACCTGCAGATTTATTCACTTGTTGTTTAACTTGCCCAATAGAGATTAGTGTAAGAGTGTTCTTAATGCAATCACCTCTGAAAAACACTAAATACAAAGTGTTTTTCGAAAATACAAGTCCATATGGGAATAATCCATCAATCAAGGATTCTTATAAGACAAATATACCAAATATTCGTATCCCCGGTATGCTTTCTGATAGAAGAACACCCTTGGGGGAATTAAATTGGATTTTCACTGCAATCACAGATACTATTGCATGGACTTCATTACCAAGACCTCTATTCAAAAAGTTGTTTAGACACGATTTAATGATTGCTGCCCTTTTCAGAAATTTCTTATTAGCCAAGAGAATTATGCCATGGTATAATTGTCATCCTGTATCAGATCCAGAATTGCCTGATAGTATAACACATCATACACTTTGGAAATCATGGGATTTAGCTATTGATGAAGTGTTAAATAAATTAGTACATGATTTGAAAAATTCACCAGTACGTTCAGATTTAGAAACACAATTAGCTTTACAACAAGAAACATTGAAAAAAAATTCTTCTACAAATGTTAGTAATAATTCGTCACAACAACAACAACAACAGCAGCAGTTTCAGCAGCAACAGCAACAGCAGCAATTGAATAACCAGACAAATAAACCAGGAAGTATACAAAATCAATCTAAATTTGCTGTGGGGAATCTAAGTACAATGTCCTTGGCAAATCATCCAGCAATGCAAAATAATAATAATAACATTATGGCTAGAAAATCATCAACTACTCTGTTACAAACTGCACAACAATCGCAACAACAATTCACCGGTTTTTTCGAACAAAATTTAACTGCCTTTGAATTATGGTTGAAATATGTTTCCAATGTGAGAAATCCACCTGAACAATTACCAATTGTATTGCAAGTTCTTTTATCTCAAGTACATCGTATTCGTGCATTGGTATTACTTTCAAGATTTTTAGATTTAGGCCCTTGGGCCGTTTATTTATCATTATCAATTGGTATTTTCCCATACGTTTTAAAACTTTTACAAAGTCCAGCACCTGAATTGAAACCCATTTTAGTGTTCATTTGGGCAAGAATTATGTCTATTGATTATAAAAACACGCAAGCTGAATTGATTAAAGAAAAGGGATATATGTATTTTGTTAACGTCATTGTACCAGATTTTGGATTAAACGTTCCCACCCCCAATAGTGCATCTTCTTTAGGGAACAATTCTCCATTGACTATGATGACTTCAAATTCTGCTAACGGTCCAAGATCACAACATTATTACGATCAGCAAATGAATGGTAACTCAACTGGACAAACAAGTCACTCTAATGATACCACTGATGAACAAAAGGCAATGGCTGTCTTTGTTTTAGCTTCATTTGTTTGTGATTTCCCCTTAGGTCAAAAATATTGTTTTACCATTGAATTGATTAATAAATTATGTTTCTATATTAACAATTCTGAAATACCTTTGTTGAGACAGTGGTGTATTATATTATTAGGATTATTATACGCTGAAAATCCTTTACATAAATGGATCTCTATGAATGCTGGCGTTCTGGAAACTCTATTAGGTTCATTAAGGGACCCGGTTCCTGAGGTGAAAACGGCCACGCTATTGGCACTTAAATATTTTATCTCAGATGCAGATGATACGGAAGCTATTTTACGTTTACAACAAGATTTTGAAAAACAATTTCAACAATTGCAAGCTCAATTGCAGCAAATTACCAATAACCTTCACCAAAAGCAAAATCAACAACATCAACACCATTTGGAACAACAACAAATGAAAGTTGAGCAACAATTGGCTACATCTCAAATTATGCAAAATCAATTAGAGATGATTGATTTGAAAAAATTGAAAGCTCAAGAAATTAATAATTTAGTGGCCGTTTTAGCATTAATGGATGACGGTTCTGCTTTGGTAAGAAAGGAGCTTATCATGTACTTCTCTCAACTTGTTCATCGTTATACCAATTTCTTTGTTGTTGTAGCTTTTAATGAACTGACAGAAGATATGGCACAACTAGAAGGGTTAGATGTGGATAACGAAATTGAAAGACAATCTATCAGTCATGGTTCCATTTTCAGTACGGTCTGGAAGGCATTATTAACTTTATCGAGTGATCCATATTTAGAAAATAAAAAGTTAGCAGAGTTGGTTATTGATTATATTCTTCTGGAATTATGTTCTCACAAAGATTTAGGAGAACCATTTGAAAGATTAGAACACTACTTATTGAAAAGAAATAATAAATCACATTTGAATAATAAAATGGGGATTAATACCAGTCCAAAAAGAACTAAAGTTAAAACTTTTTCTAACTCTAAGGATAACAATAAATCAAGGGACGCAACTGCTCGTGAAAGTAGATCACCCACCACTCTAAGCTCGTTGTTCAAAAATATGTACCTGCGCACGACAAGCCCTGACAATATGGATCATATGTCTACTATGAACAGAGGAGCAGGGAAAGGTGCTGGTGTATCCATGTTAGGTGATTCGCATGGTGTTTCTTATGCACCCCGTACTCCAAGATATAAAGAGCATACAGGACCAATTGTTCTTCCATTTAAAAGCACATTCTTAGACTATTGTAGAGAGTATTTCCAAGAGCCTCAAATGAGAAAACCAGAGGCAGATGAAGTTGGAAGTGTTGAATATAACGCAAGAGTATGGCGTAGGAACAGAAATGAAGCGATTATAGAAGAGACTCAAAGGGAGAAAAAATTGTCCTTATATGGAAACTGGTCCAACAAATTGACAACTTTAGATAACAAAACACAACCTAAACTTCTAAAATTTACTCAATTTGAAGATCAATTAGCCACTGCTGATGATAGAGATAATATTACTGTATTTGATTGGCAAGAAAAAAGAACCCTTTCAAGATTTTCAAACAGTAATCCATTTGGTACGAAAATAACAGATTTAAAATTTATAAATGAAGATGATGCGACATTGTTAATGGCTGGTTCGTCAGATGGTATTGTGAAAATATACAAAGGGATATATTCTAATGAACATGTTGAAATGGTCGCTGCGTGGAGAGGTTTGACTGAGATGCTTCTTACACCAAGATCGAATGGTCTTTTGACAGAATGGCAACAAATTAGAGGTTCATTGTTAGCTACCGGTGATGTTAAAATTATTAGAATATGGGACGCTCATACAGAAACTGTAGAGGTTGATATTCCAGCTAAGACGTCCTCTTTGGTTACATCTTTGACATCAGATCAACTTGCTGGTAATATCTTTGTTACTGGTTTTGCTGATGGGACATTAAGAGTTTATGATCGTCGTATTGACCCAAGAGATTCGATGGTACGTCGTTGGAGATCAGCAAGTAGTGGCAGCGGTAATTCGTGGATTACAAATGTTCATATGCAAAGAGGTGGGTATAGAGAACTTATCAGTGGTTCTACCAACGGTGTGGTTGAATTGTGGGATATTAGATCACAAGAAGCTGTCCATAGTTTTGTAGATGAAAATACACAAAACTCAGGAGATCAAAAGAAAACTTCAACTACAATGACATCTATTCAAGTTCATGAACATGCTCCAGTGGTGGCCACCGGGACAAAACAAATAAAAATTTGGACTACTTCAGGAGACCTATTATCAAATTTCAAAAACTCACAGAGTACAATCAGTAATAATGTCGCCAATACTTTAGCTGCCACAGGTATCAGATCGTACTCTCCAACCTCATTTATCTCGTCAATGGTATTCCATCCTCATAGAATGATGATTGCAGCTGCTAATTCGCACGACACACATATAAATATTTACAAATGTACTGACCAGAGAAACCAGTACTATTAGAAATCTATATATATTTTTAAAAAATTAAGTTAAATGTATCTTTTTAACTTATTTGTAGAATGATGCCTTTAAATATTTAGTTTGTGTATAAATTTAACGTCGCAAAAATAAAAAAATACAGACTTGAATAAACCATTAACAACAAGTCAAAGAGAAACACAGGTGTTGTTTAACAAGTATACTGCACAGTCTTTAATTAGGGGAAATTTGTACAAGAATTATTTAATACAATGCCATACAATTCTCAGAAGTATAGAAATCCACAATCTATAAACCAAAATACTCAATCAGTTCCAGTTAAAAATAATTATAATAATTATGAAACAGATAGCAAAGTATTAAAGGATTTCAATAATTATCAAATAACTCCAATCAAATACGAGGGTAATCATATTATGATTCCACCCCCAGTTTTCAACAATTTGTCGAGAGCCAACACTATAGGAAACGATTATCACAGACACTTAAATAAGAATGATACTTCACCTAGTTTCATCAATTATAAACAAGGAAGTGGTACTACAAAAGATGTAAATTATTATAGCTCAGTAAAATATACAGGTACGGATTTGGTAAACTATAATGGTTTAAATCACCCAACTGATGTAAATCACACACAATATTCTAACCAACAAAATATTGTTAATTCTGAACAGGGTATAGGTAAATACTACAATTATAATGGTGGAAATGGTACAGGATTCCCATACACTTTTAATCCAAGGGATACAAGTAACATGCCACATAGTGAAAAAGTTAATAATTGGATTGAAAATATTCCGATTTGGGAAAATAATGATAAAATGTGGAGCAATCACTGTTACGATAATGATTGGAATTTAAATTGGGATGAAATTGAATTTGATAATAGCTGTTATAAAGTTGGTCACTGTGATGGTCTAATTTCATTTACTGAGACAGATGATTTATTATATTTGCAAAGTAAGAAAATTGATTGCTTGGTGAGAAGAAGGTACATTGAAGAAAATTAATAAAATTTGAAGAGGATAAAAGATCTATATAAGAAGGAATAAATGTATAAATAGGTTTTATATCAGACGAATTAAATAAATATATATTTGAAAAAAAACAATTCAACTAAAGAATAGTATCTTAGACAAATAACTAAATTAAAAAAAAACATGAATATAAAGATGTCACTTTAGGTTTGGGTCTAATCCAATCTTATGGTTTAATCCAACCATTCTCTTCCAACTCAGAAGTTGTTTCACGGAAATTGAAAGGTACATTTGAAATAGTTCTATTTTCATTTTTACTCTTGGGATTTAATGACCTATACGCACTTGTATTACCAGTTAGTGATGTTTTATTATTACTTTTGTAATTATTTTTATTTTCAATTACAGAATGGTTTTCATTTTCGTTTTCTTTAAGTGATTTGTTTTCTAACTCTAGAGTATATTCAAGATCTTTTATATCATCATTGTAGTTGAATGGTATATGTGATTCCGTACTTGGATCATATTCTACTCCAGAATTTGTTCCCTTTACTGAAAATTCTGAAATTGTTTCTTCTGTTCCAGTGAAAAATTTTAAAGCAGGTTCCTGTTGTGCATGTTGATTAATATTTTTACTCAATATTGGTGAATGTTGTAAAACATTTTTCAATAATATATCTTCTCTGATATACACTTCATTTTGAAAATTTTGTCTTTTCCTTGGATTTGCTTTGTCTTCCTCTTGAAGTTGATTCCATATGCTTAAATTTCTCTTCTTTTTCAAATCTTCAAGTTCATAATTGTAAATGTTTTTATCAATTTCTTCCAATTCAAATAGACATGATTCAATAAACTTTTGAGACACTCTTGTTGTCTTAGTACTCTCTTCAAACATTTCATAAGCATATTTAATAAATTGTTGCCTTAGTCGAACGGATAGAGACTTTTGAAAGTTTCCCTTTTCTGTTCTGTATCTTTGTAAACTATCCTCCATTCGATCTTTCAAAGTTGGTAACTCTGCATTATTTAATTCACCCTTCTTTTGTAATGAATGGTTATATTTCTTAGTGGTAGTTTGCATGTCTTTGAATAAATTATTAAAAGAGACTTCTTTCTGTGACAGTTTTTTTAGTTCAACATTCATAGATTTTAGAGTTTTACTTGTTTTCTGTTGGCTCTGGCAATCTTGTACAAGTAAATTTGTGAGATGGTCAATTATTACTTCGGTGTCAGTATTTGTACTAAGGTCAGTGGTTGATTTCCAAATAGAAAGGTCTTTCAAAAGTTTTTCAGTTGCAATGGCAGTGGCTTCCCTCTTTGCAGCAATACTGGCTACTCTTTTCGATAAACTCTGAAGGGATACATTATTAAATAGTAGCCCTGAGTGTAATTCTTTTTTTGTGTATGCAGGGTTTACCTCGCTATCAATTCTTGAATTTTCATTAATTGGAGTATATTGTGGATTTTGATAGGTGTATGCAGTATCCCTAAACTCAAGTATTGGTGAATCACTGTATTGTGTGTTTCCGGAAAGTATATTGCTTGAGTTATCTATTGGTGGATTTTCAAATTCATTAAAAGGATCAAGATTTTGCCTATACTGTGTGTAATTAGTGAACCCACTCCCAATTGGATTCTGATATTGTACCTCTCTATTAGCTTGATCGTACCTTTGATCTTCTTCCTCTTCATTGTTCCTTTTTAGGGAGAAGCAATTCTTAAGCTTGTTTCTAAACCTTTCCCCCTTCTCATTTAATTCGTACATTGGATTCCCCACTACATTATTGGGGCGTTTCTCCTTGCTAGGAGGAAAGGGTAGGAAATTTGTGGGGTTATTCTTATTGGGATCCATAAAATGATGTGGATTGTTAGCCATGTGTCTCAATAGATGACCGTTACCTTACGATGTTTGATGTGTTACACTTGAATAGTTTTTATTTATTGAAAAAAATAATAATTTGTTTGTGTCGCTTTGATTAAAATAAGCTTATGTCTAATTTAATAGGAGATAAAAATAACAACGCTAAAAATATTAAATTTAATGAGCAGGGAATAGGCCAAAAATTGTTCAAATATTCTTGTTAACATATCAGAAGTACATAAGGCTAACAGGAGTTCATGGAAAGTAAAAACAGTTGGAGATTTTGTACTAGAGAAAAATGTGCTATCCTAGATAACATCGTAGACTTATATCAACAATAGAAATATATGAAACATTCCATCTCAACAATGAAACACCGATCAAATATCAGTTAAAGAAAATTGACTCTATAAAGAAATAAAAAGAAATTAAAATTATTCACGATGAAATTTTTTCAATTGTAATAAATGGCCAAACATCTGCAACTAACTGTGAACAATTAGAATTAATATAAATACTGGTGAATTTTCTATTTCAATAAATCATAAAATTGTAAGGTATTATATATCTTGTATATTCTCTTTATATTATTTATTATATGAAAAATCATAAAAGATATTTTATTTCACTTTAGATATAGTATTCAAATATAATTTCACTCCATCTTATTATTATTGCTAATTATGTCAAAATCTCCAATATCTTTAACTTTCCATGAGAGTAACACTCCTATTTAATTATCTTCTACATTAGATAGTAGATTAATACCACTTCTACGTTTCTGACTACTGATAGAAAGTGCAGGAGAGGAAGGAGTTGAAATTGTCTTAAATGGTAAAGGTATAAATTCCTCTTCTGATTCCTTGACTGAAAGATTCATAAGACCCTCCATTAAAGTAGAATTATTTGTCTTCAAATTTTTATCAATAATAGCTGCTGGTTTTAAAGACAGAGTGCTTTCTGATAAACTGTTTGTTTCTGCTTCTACAATAATAGTGGGTGGTCTTGATTTTAGTTCTGTTCTTTTCTTCTCTAGAATTTGATCCCAAGTGGTCGATTTTTCAGAAAATAAAGAATATACATGTGGAATTATTTTAGTAATATAATCTGAAAGATTACGTTTCATAGGTTGATTTCGAATGAAAAGATGAACGAATGGGAGATGTGAATTTTCATTAAATAATAATTGATTCCCTTCTCCTAACCATTGCCAATGGTTAATAAATGCATTGATAATTTCTAATTGATGTAAAGGAATTTGTATTAACCATTCTAAATCTGTATCCAAACATTTATCAAAAAGTGATGATGGGAATATACTATCTGGCAATTCAAGCAAGAACAATTTCAACAATTCAACCCAGTCAGTAGTCAATATTTTAGATGTTGATATATTTTGCTCTATTAATTTGGTCATGGAACTTGTATTGGCAGTAGACAAATCAGGACAATTATAAAACTCTTTTAAAAAGTCTCTTTTCAAATTAGTCACACGTATTAAATCTATATTATTTTGCCAAGCCTTGATAAGATGATCTTTCCTATTAGTCATTTCATTTTGAAGTGTCTCTATAACTAATTTGATTGTATTGACAATGTCATCATCAATTTCTGGTGAGCCAAACAGGGATTTAACAAATGTAACAGTATTTGTGGATCTATTGAAATTCCATTTAGTAAATGGGATAGAATTATTTCTAGTAAAAAAACCAATGGGAAGATTAATATTTTCTTGTGATGGTTGTAATAATTTTAACTTGACACTTGAGTGAGAATTTCCATTCAAATTACCTATTATATTTTGAAAATTTGTTCCATTGGTTACTATTATTTGATCCAAATAGTTTTGAAAATAATCATATTTCAAACAATAGTTGAAGAAACTTTTCTCTAGTTGAACTTTAGAGTATTCTAATTTATTACATCGCTGAAAAAATCTTTCTTGCCATATGGTCAATTCTTTCGTCAATCTATCCAATTGAGTCTCTTTTTCCAATTCAGATAGTCCCTTTTCGTTCTCTTGAGCATTGCCACTAACTTTTCTAATCCAACTGGAAAATGATGTGGTAATAGAATTTTCATTATCAGCCAATTCGCCATAATGTTTTAATTTCTTCGATGTTAGTGTTTCTTGACCAATTTTCTGGTTCCAATAATAATAATTATCACTTTTAAAAATATCATTTGGTACATTAGTGGATGACATAAAATACAATGAAGTGCTCTTTGTTGCGGAATATTCTTCAATTATTCCCAACGAAAGAAATTTTTGTGCTAATCTATCAAGATTGAAGAAAGAGGTGTCCAATTTAGAATCAATTTTTTTCAATTTATTCAGAAACACATTCCCAGTGAATGATTCATTGGGTAAATGTGGTATTGGTATTAACCTTTTTTCAATGGGTACTAAATTCTTTAATTTTTCAACAAATTTAATAAAATCTAATTCATTTTGAAATATTAATCTTTCATCCAAGGTAAAGGGAAAATCTAATGTAGGAAACATTTTAGGTAAAGGATCTTGTGATGATGTAATTTTGTTTTCCTCCGTAATGGTATCTACTAAATTTATGATTTTATTTCCATCAGTTGTGGTTAAACAGTTGTTAATGAGATTAACACGATTTTCACATTCAAAATATGCTTCTTTTGTAGATCTTAAGTCTGTAGAATATGAATCAAAAAGTAAATGCAATTCTGAATCAACCTCATTGTAAAATTTCTCATTATCCTTCCACAATGTAGTCAAAGGTTTTATACATTTTAATTGTAAATCATCCATTTGACTCGCCTGCATAGACTTCAACCAATCTTGAACCACTGGGAGAGTAAATCCATTGGAGTTCTTTACAGTCAATTGATTCAAGTTTTGAATCAATGGTGACCAACAGTCATTCCAGAATCTAGTATAAAATTCAATCTCTGTATTTAGCCTATCATTATCTGCTTTCACCACACGTAAAAACTCTTCTATACCAGTAATAAAATCTCGAGACCAATATGTATTCCCCTTAGTATACTTATTCATTCACAATCATGTTAATAACTGTATTAGAAGGTAACATAACTGATCTATAATGTAATTACTTAATTAATTAAACATTTAGAAACAATATAATAGCAAAAGAAGAAATCGCTAATCACGAGTGGATACATATGTCACATTATAGAAACGTATTTACATTTACATATTATCTTATTAAATGGCCAATCCATCGTAGTTGTCATTGGATACTTTCACACCGAATATTCTTAAAGTGGAACGAATAAAATCTCTACAATAATTGATCACCACACGAGCTAACCCAACGGTTTTCTTTCTCAATTTTGGTGCCTCACCACCAATGGTCAAGTCTTCGTTCTTCTTCACATCAGCAGTGGTAGGTAAAACGTAATCACCGGCAGACAATGAAACAAATAATGCAAATGGGATGAACCAAATACAAATGGCAAAGAATGATGCTACTTCTGAAAATGTAGCACGCTTTTGTGGGATATAATTTGGATTATATTTGAATTGTGGTGGGATCTCTACATTGTTGAAATATTTGAACCATAAATAATGGTTTGTCATCACACAGACACAACTTGATAAGAAAGTGACACTGGTCAAACTAATGAAGGGGAATTTTTTCAAATTTTGTAAATAAATGAAATGAGACACAATGGCCAATAGTGTTAATTTGAAGGGGAACTTATCTAGTAACAGTAACAACACTAACACTACAATGATGGTGTAAATAGCTTTGTTTAAAAACCTTTTAGTAGGTTCTGAATGTTCTTCCACTAATTCACTGATGTAATAAAGACCGGATGCAATGGACAATGTAAGAAACAAAAATCCTAATATGGTACCAACATAAGAGATCGCTTGTAAAATCATTTCTTCACAATAAATATCTGAGTTGTTCTCGTTGTGTTGTTTAGTTGTATGAAAGTAGTTTAAACGGTTAAAATTATGTTAATTTTTCACTTTTTAACGCGATCAAAATTCTTAATGAAATCTTCAACAAAGTGAGAATTTCAGCAGTGTTTCAATATACAAAGTCCATTAGTATCACATCATGCTATTATAAAAATGTTGGATACTGAATGATGTGAAATATAGCGTAATTCCAGGGGAAAAAGGTTTAAATTAACTCCATGAACTGTTGAGATATATCATTCGAAATGTGTAACATAATTAACCTTAGAATGTGTGCTCTGTTAGTGTTACGGGACTCTAAAATCAAAGATTGCCAAATTTTCTATTATTATAATGAACTTATCTCAACAGCATCACTGCACCAATCTAATAGAACCGTCGAAAATAATTCATAAACTGTTCAATGGCAGAGTATATTCTACCCTTCACAATCACTTACCACCTTTGAAACTTTATCGCAAGTGGGAAACATAACAGAAATTTGAACCTTAACTATTTCCATATAGCCAGAAAGGGCTAACCGACGTTTAACTCAGAATATCAACAAACCATTGTTTTTGAAAACTCGTTGTACCACTATTTTTGCAGTGCACATCGACAGAATCAACATACCACACACATATAATGACCCTTAACAGAGACTTTATCAAATCCAGTTACTCACTAAACAAATCATGACCTACTGTTGGTATAAACAGGCATTTAACTTCTTTATATTCCATAGGACTTGTCATTTTTAAAAACCCATCGAAACACGAATTAGTATGACTTCGTGGCCAAGCTGGTTAAGGCGTGCGACTGTTAATCGCAAGATCGTGAGTTCAATCCTCACCGAGGTCGTTTAATTTTTTTGTTTTTTTCGAATAATCATCTATTGTTACGAATCATGTTATAACTATTACTACCGTTATGTTCGTCATCATTCTATATTAAATATCTGCAAACCTTTAAACAATAAAATAGTATTAAATATGTTGAAAAATGTTTTTTTATATTCAAAATGAATACATAATACAATATTAAGAAAATATCAAAACTATCAAAATTCAAGAATTAACATTACAAAAAAGGTAGTCTGAAAACGAAGTACCATATATTACCATCTCATACTATTTCAGTACTTGACATTCTTGGAACAATCGTAATAAAACATATTTTGATCAAGAGACCGTTGAATATCTGCATTTATGACAACGCAGTTAGTTACAGTCCCCACTAGATGACACTGACCTGTTCAAACATTGGTCCCAATAGTATTGTCTCTTTGTGAAAAACAGTCATCCCTCTTCACAAATTCTGGCTTAATTACCACATTCATGGATGTTGAAGCACCGGGAAAATTCTTGATAGAAACATTAGTCTTATCTGATAAAACTCCAAACGCTGTAGTGAGATGATCCAAGTTGGAAGATCCTAACACCATCCATTTTGCCTTTTCCTCTTCCTTTATCTCATCCCTATATTTGATTCCATGCCGTAAAAACCTCTCATGAGTGCGATTTTGTAGTTCCCTCTTCTCTTTTATGAGCTTTTGAAAGTCAGGTGTGTTAATCTCTTCATAAAATAATGTTTCCACTTCTTTCCATTTATTGGGTAGATATTCTATGTAGAATCTCGGTTTTGGTACTGGAATATCACCAGGAAGGGGGTTACAGTATAGATAACTTTCCATCAGAAAACACCAGTATCTATTTATATATTCTTTATGCAAATATGTTTCATCTTTATTAGTAGAATCATTCAGACGATGGTATCGAAACATGTAATAATCATCCTCATCTTCTGTTCCAAACCAACTAAACCAAGAAGAAACAAAATTGGACATATTTAGTGTGTAACTTGTGACTACATTAGATGTCTATACTTGCAACCAGAAGGATGAATCAAATGTAAATGTCAAAATCAGACTTAAAAAGGGACAGTTTTTTTCTCCGCGGAATAAATTGACGTTAATTAGTGTTATAAACTTGTTCTGCGCATTTTTAGTGTGTTCCTTAATTAAGTATGTGTTACATTCTCGGATAAATGGAAAAGAAGGAGGCAAGATTGAAGTACGTTGTAACAACTCTCGAGCAGAAAAAAGGTATAAATAGAGGTGGGAATATCTGCTTTGTTTTGAGATTTTATCTTCTTTGTTGTACACTTTCCTCTTGTGTTCTTTTCTTACAAGATCAACTACAATAGAATTTACAACATCATCAGCAACAAAGATTTCGTATATTGATCTAGATCAAAGGAATGTCATCAAGGTAAAAACAGTCAAAGAGTTCGACAATCTTCGTGATAAATTATCTTTATCCACTGGTGTAGCAAATACACCTACGAAGTGGATAGATTGCAATACATATACTACTACTACTACAATATCCGAAATATTGAGAAGAGCTCGTATTGATGAATCTTATAAGTCAGTTATCATTTCAAAGATAACAATTTACCGTCCAAAAATTAAGGACACTATTCCTTTGTTTGTTTTGAATCAATTACATTCAAATTTGCCCAACCACCCAAGAGTGTATTAATTTACGTATCTTTGTTTGACCATGATTCGATAACCATACATGACGAGCCAATTAGGAATTGGGAGGAGACTGTGGAAAAAATCCCATCTTTAATTTTGGATGCAAGAACAGACGCCAAGATTCTTTTGAAGTATCTTATCGAAGATATTACAAACATTCTCTATGAAGGGTATCAAAAATTTAAGTTCATTTTAATGGCATGAGAAGATGTCATGACCACAATACTCAAAATAGGTCATGCTGCCGAAAATTCATTGAAAATAGTTAAGACGGGGTATCGAGTTACACCTAATATGCTATCTGTGGGAAGAAACTATATACTCATAGAAATGAAGTTGAACAAAACGATCGAATTGAACTACAAAAAACGGACAAATGTTCTAAGAGCATTTTCCGTCGATTCAACTATAAATTTATGGGGCCAAACCAAAGGGGGATCATGGTTCATTAAAGAAATGATCCCGTTTTACGATTCTCTACTTGGAATATTAATGGAAACAAGAGGGGTAACTGAAGGTAAATGGGAGGGGATTTCAAAAATATTCATTTATTTTACAGTCCCGCTTTGCTCGGCCAATTTCCTTAGCACATTGGCTGTAACTCGATACTCCGTCTTAACTATTTCCATTAAAGTTTTGGCAGCATGGCCTATTCTAAGTATTGTGGTCATGTCATCTTCTCGTGCCATTAAACTCAATTTTTGATACACTTCATAAAGAATATTTGTAATATCTTCGATAAGATAGTTCAAAAGTATCTTGGTGTCTGTTCTTGCATCCAAAAGTAAAGATGGGATTTTTTCCACAATATCCTCCCAATTCCCAATTGGCTCGTCATGTATGGTTATCGAATCATGGTCAAATAAACCGATTATATTCGTAACATAATAGGGTAATAATGTTCCCTTTGTTTTGATTTCTCTGTATTCTATATATTTATTTATATATTATTTAACTCCTTTCTTCTCTAATTTATTTGCATTGAATGTCAACGTTACATATGTTATCAGTTTTAAGTATTGCATTGTGTCATGGTCTACTGAGAATAATATGGGTCAAATAGTGTCATATCAGGTAGAACCGCGACACAAGAAGGACATTATTAGAGTATATTGTTGGAGGTACTATGCAAACCAGGAAGGGGTAGTAATAAACCTATCAAAATACATCGCTGGTAACTGGAACAAAAATAATCTTTAGCCATTATTTGTGGGGAATTGCCAGACACGACGGAATCTTCACCATAAGAAAGTAGAATAATATCTTATAAGCTTGATTGACATCGACTCTATACCATATTTACTTACTCTAATTATATTTCATTGATTGAAATTAAGAATTCTAGAGTAATTTTTCTCGAGTTAACAATAACAAAAATAACACGAAGCAATTTATGGGACCTTTCAATCTATGTACCGTAATCCACTGCCAATTTAATATTGTTTTATGTTACAACCATCCATATTGTCATTCCTGAAATTCTCCTTTTCATTTGATTTTTGTTTAGAATTTTGTCCTTCCTCTTGTGTTTCAAACAAATCAACACAGGAACGGTTAATCACTTCCATACTCAGTGTGTATTTTATGACTATATTACAAGGTTATACGTTCAAGCAGAAAAAGCTTCAATCGTGTATATCTCCTGTCGGGACGTCAAAACAAGCACCAACATTTCCCTTACTATAATTACGCACATACATACATACATACATACATACATACATACATACATATATATATATTCAAAGGGTTTTGTACCCATATTCATACATTGTTTTAAACACTTCCCAGTGTATTAGTTAATGCAGTTATTTCTACTAAAAGCAGATCTATAAAAAGTGTAACTTTATCACTCATAACATATAATAAACAAACAGAACAGATACATTAAAACACATGAAGGTAATACAATATAAGAATATAAAATGGTTTTAGGAAATTATCAGAGTTCACCAGTCTAGTTAACATTACAATAGGACAAATACTGAAAACAAAATACCTTTACGATATTATCATCTTAACGGAAGACAATAGTGTAAATTACTGACACTATGTCAATGATTGATGTTCTTGCGAAAATCATAATAAAACATACTTGATCAGCAGAACGGTAAATATTTGCATTTATAACGAGGCAATATAACCCCAACTAAATGCCACTGAGCATGTCAAACAATGGGTATCACAAGGATATATTAAGCATTTATCCCTGTAGTATTGTGTGAAATACTGGCATTCCCCTTCACTAAATATGGTTTATTTACCACATTTAAGGGTATGGAAGGATTCAGGAATTTCTCGGTATAATCACCAACCTTCCGTGGTGTACTTGACAAATTATTCTTCTCTGATAGAACTTTAGGTTGTACAGTGAGATGATCTAAGTTAGAAGATCCTAATACCATCCATTTTGCCTTTTCTTCTTCCATTATCTCATAGTCATGTTTAATTCCATGCCGTAAAAACCTCTCATGGATGCGATTTTGTTCTTTCCTTTGCTCTACCACCATTCTTTGGAATTCAGGTGTGTTAATCTCTTCATAAAATAATTTTTCTACTTCTTTCCATTTCTTGGGTAGATATTCTATACGAAACCTTGGTTTTGGTACTGGAATATCACCAGGAAGAGGGTTACAATATAGATAACACTGCATCAAATAATACCAGTATCTATTTATATTCGTACGTTGTCTAGGTATATTTATTTCATCAGTAGAATCATCCAGGCGATGGTATCGAAACATGTAATAATCATTCTTATCTTCTGTCCCAAACAGATCAGCCCATAAACGATTAATAACTGTCATAGTCAGTGTGTAACTTGTGACTACATATAATGATTCCATTTGCAAATGGAAAGTTTTCTGTCATATAATCATTAAACCGGACTTAAAAAGGGACAGTTTTTTTCTCCGCGGAATAAATTGACGTTAATTAGTGTTATAAACTTGTTCTGCGCATTTTTAGTGTGTTCCTTAATTAAGTATGTGTTACATTCTCGGATAAATGGAAAAGAAGGAGGCAAGATTGAAGTACGTTGTAACAACTCTCGAGCAGAAAAAAGGTATAAATAGAGGTGGGAATATCTGCTTTGTTTTGAGATTTTATCTTCTTTGTTGTACACTTTCCTCTTGTGTTCTTTTCTTACAAGATCAACTACAATAGAATTTACAACATTATCAGCAACGAAGATTTCGTATATTGATCTAGCAGGTACTCTACCCCCCGCTCAAGCAAAAAGAAGTAAAGAGTTTGACTTAGTCCCTGGTTTTTTGTCTCTACACACTTGCGTAGCAAATGTACCTACGAAGTGGATAGGTACTCAGAATAACGATCCAACTACCATTTCCAAATCATTGTGTAGGGCCGGTATTAATCCTTCTCTTGGGTGAATTATCCTTTTTTGAAGATAAGTATACACAATTTGGCAATGAAAGTCAATTTAAGTTATATTGTTTAAAATCTCTTACTTTTAAGTGGAATCAACCGAAATACGTATTAATATACACTTTTTGTACCATGGAAATCTGTTAACAATACAGGAAAAACCAGTCGATAATAAATCTATTTTTTCAAAATGATCTGCATTCACCACCTCTTAATATTATGATTGCCATAACTGCATCAATTACAGCACTGTAAACAACAAAAAAGTCGGGTATTGCTTTATGCAATTCGGCACTTTTTGTATTGTTTAATGCCATTATTTTGTCTAATTTATCATGTATGAACAAATCATTCGTGGCTACAGATTAAGAATTCATAGTTTCTTCATAGCCTGGGTCTATGTTTTTTTTTTAGGTCTTTGGCGATATTATCAATTCTGATAATAGTTGCCAGAGTAGCCTTAGGAGACATGGTGCAGAAGTTAATTTTGGGATAACCTCTATACAACTTGTCAATTATATCTTCTAAAAGATATGAAAACAAGGTTTTGGCGTTTGCATATACATCTACAACCAAGTGTGTGAACCGCTTTGTAATAGTATCCCAATGTTTAAGTTTTCTCCTGTGAAAGGTTAATAAATAATTAGAGAACACAAATGCATATATGAACACTATCTTAGGTGGTTCGTACCTATTAAAAATAGTAGATTCTAAACAAAAGTTGAATTGGTTTTCATTTTCGTGTTGTGTATATTCATCTTCAGAGCAAATGATCCCCTCATATCAAGCATTAATATTAGCTCTTTTTAATATTTCCAGAATTATTTCACGGTTATCTGACTCGCAGTCAATCCACTTGTGTTCATATATGCGTTTGTGTTCTCATATTATTTATTAAACTTTCACAGGAGAAAGCTTAAACATTGAGATACTATTACAAAGCCGTTCCTACACTTTGTTATATATGTATATGCAAATGCCCAAACCTTATTTTCATATCTTTTAGAAGATATAGTCGACAAGTTGTATAGAGGTTATCCCAAGATTAACTCATGAATCATGTCTCCTATGGCTACTCCGGCAACTATTATCAGAATTGATAATATTGTCAAAGACCTAAAAAAACCATATATCCAGGCTATGAAGAAACTATGAATTCTTAATCTGTAGCCACGAATGATTTATTCATACATGATAAATTAGACAAAATAATGGCATTAAACAATACAAAAAGTGCCGAATTGCATAAAGCAATACCCGACTTTTTTGTTGTTTCCTTTTCTAGGATCATTTTTAATTCTGTCAAAGAATGTACTGTACTCTACGCCTCGGTACTTACGGTTGTTATGGCAATAGTGATTTCAAAAGGGAAAAATTGGCAAAATATTTCTAAAAAAATGACCTCTTTTTACAATCATCCCCACAGTCGGTTTTCTGGCACTCCCACTGCTTTGGATAATAATAATTTACTTTGTCAATCTTATGCGGTCATGGTGTCCTTGATAATGTTTCCTTTATTTTGATCTCTTTATATTCTACATATGTATTTATATAGTATCTAACTCCTTTCTTCCTTAATATATTTGCCATTGGATATCGAGGTTACGTATGTCATCAGCTTGAAAGTATATTCTAACGTGATATTGTTTTGTATCATCGTTTATTGAGAATAATTTCGGATCCAATAGTGGCAAAGCAGGTAGAACCGCAACAAAAGAAGGAGATTATCAGAGTATATTGTTGGAGGTACTATGCAAACCGGGGAGGGACAGTATCAAACCGATCAAAATATATCGCTGGTAACTGGACAAAGATAATCTTTAGCCATTATTTGTGAGGAACTGTCAGACACAATGAAGTTCTTACCATAAGAAAGGAGAGGAATATCTTATAAGCTTGATTGATATTGACCCTATACCAGATTTGCTTAGTCTAATTGTATTTCATTAATGAAGAACTCTCCAACAATTTTTCTCGAGTTTATGATAACAAAAATAACTTAAGCATTTATCCCTGTACTATTGTGTGAAAGACTGGCATTCCTCTTCATTAAATCTGGTTTATTTACCACATTTAAGGGTACGGAAGGATTCGGGAATTTCTTGTTATAATCATCAACCTTCTGTGGTGTACTTGACAAATTAGTCTTATCTGTTAAAACTCCATATGCTGCAGTGAGATGATCCAAGTTAGAAGATCCTAACACCATCCATTTTTCTTCTTCCTCTTCCTTTATCTCATCCCTATATTTGATTCCATGCCGTAAAAACCTCTCATGAGTGCGATTTTGTAGTTCCCTCTTCTCTTTTATGAGCTTTTGAAAGTCAGGTGTGTTAATCTCTTCATAAAATAATTTTTCCACTTCTCTCCATTTCTTGGGTAGATATTCTATATAAAACCTTGGTTTTGGTACTGGAATATCACCAGGAAGAGGGTTACAATATAGATAACACTGCATCAAATAATACCAGTATCTATTTATATATTCTCTTTGCAAATATGCTTCCTCTTTATTTGTAGAATCATTCAGACGATGGTATCGAAGCATGTAATAATCATTCTTATCTTCTGTCCCAAACAGATCAGCCCATAAACGATTAATAGCGGCCATATTCAGTGCATCTTGTGCAACTACATTAGATGTCTATACTTCGAAGTAGAAGATCATATATTATACCACTGAATTAAAGTAATATTTGAGGGCATTGTTACCCCGCATGTTTTATTCTAATTTTGTTCACTGTTTGAGTGAATGTGACAGAAAATACTCAGAACCATGAGGGAAAAGTTGCTAATTGTCTGTAGTTTAAAGGTTAAACCACCCCTAAAGCAAGGAAATCATATAAATAGAGGTGAGAATACATCCATTGGCTTGGAATACCTTCCTCTCTGTTTTATACTTTTTTCCTCTGCTCTTTCCTCATAAGACCAAAATACAAATGAAATTAACAAAGTCAGCAACTAAGCTTTCGTATTTCAATCTCGAAAATACAAACCCTATTCAAGCAAACAGCATTCAGAAACTTAAGTCACAGCAGCGTTATGTGTCCATAACTATTGAAGAAGAAGACAAGCCTACCAAATGGCTTGATTGTCAAACAGACAATCAAGCTGTTATTTCAAACTTGTTGGATGAAGCTGGTATTGATAATTCTTATTGGAATATAATCGTCTCTCAAGACACTGAATTAAGATATAAAGATGAAAAGCAATATAAGTTTTTCTGTTTGGAGTCTACTACTTTTGTGAAGAACCAACCACCAAAAGTCGTATTAATTTACGCCTTTGTGTTCCGTGGGTACCTCTTAACAGTTCATGCCGAAAGAATTAAGCATTGGGATTACATCGCAAGATTAATTCCTTACTTAGTTCAAGATGTGAATGAGGATGCCAATGTCCTTTTTACATATCTTTTAGAAGATATTATTAGTACATTTTATAGAGGATACCGCAAGGTCTCCTGTTTCACTGCGTCATTTGAGGTGATGATGGCTACAATAATCAGAACAAGTTGTATTACCAAAGAACTAAAGGACATAGTCAACCAGGGGTATGGCAAGCATATATCTCTGGTATGTGATAATTTATCTCTGGAAGACGCGTTAGATGAAGTCGTCAAACAAAACGACAAACATAGAGTGGAAATACTAGCAGTAATGCCCTTTTTCTTTGAAGGAGTTCCTTGGTACAAAAGAATTCATGACTTCATTAAGAAACTTGTCCGCCTATCAGGTGCACTATTTGTTATATTCGTAGTAAGAAGAAAGTTAACTGATGATACATGGGAGGGGTATGTGAGCATTCAAACGTATGTAGTAATTGCCATTATTACAGCTCTTTTTCTTTTGCTCCCAGTGGTATGGGAACGCAGACTAATCAATAAAGCGTAATTGTATATTCAGTGAATCGACAATGTTTTTTCTGACATCTTCATATCTTCTGTAATTATCTACATAGTATTTAACTGCTTTCTTTTCTAATTTATTTGCATTGAATGTCAACGTTACATATGTTATCAGCTTGAAGTGTTACATTGTGTCGCCGTCTACTGGGAATAATATGGGTCAAATAGTGTCATATCAGGTAGAACTGCGATACAAGAGAGACATTACTAGAGTATATTGTTGAATGTATTATTGGAACTTGGGAGGGAGAGTATCAAACCGATCGAAATACGTTGCTGGTAACTGGAACAAAAATAATCTTAAATCATTATTTATGGGGAATTGATGTACACAATGAAATCCTGACCATAATAAAGGAGTGGAACAACTTATAAGATTGATTGACATCGACTCTATACCACATTTACTTACTCTAATTGTATTTCATTAATGACTGAAATTGAGAATTCTATAGTAATTTTTCTCGACTTAATGATAACAAAAACAATACGAAACAATTCATAGGACCTTTCAATGTATGTACCTTAATCCACTACCGAGAAATGAAAAGTGAATCAGAATTAACCGTTATCAAAAAGATTGCACAATGTCTACGAAATGATACTAATACCAAAGTGATATTTATGGTTGGGGCAGGTATATCTACCTCGTGTGGTATCCCAGATTTCAGATCACCCAAGACAGGTCTATACCATAATCTATCCAGTTTGAATTTACCCTTTGCTGAAGCAGTGTTTGATATTGACTTCTTTAAGAAGAATCCTAAACCTTTCTATACTTTGTCCAAAGAATTGTATCCAGGTAAATTCAAACCTAGCAAGTTCCATTTCTTAATGAGATTGTTTCAAGATGAAGGTATATTACGTAGAGTGTACACACAAAACATCGATACATTAGAGAGACAAGCTGGGATTGACTCTAAATACATCATTGAAGCACATGGAAGTTTTGCAGGGAACCATTGCATTGATTGTAAAAAAGAATTTGATATGGAAGTGTTTAAATCTAAATTAAATGTCAAGGATAACAAATTTGATTATGCTAAATGTGACCATTGCAAGGGATTAATTAAACCAAACATTGTATTCTTTGGTGAAGATTTACCCAAAGAATTTTTCCAAACTTGGGATGATGATCTTGATTGGTTAGAAAATGAGGAAAATAAATGTATTGTCATTGTGGTGGGTACATCTTTAGCAGTGTACCCATTTGCCAATTTACCTGTGGAAATTCCAGAAGAAACACAGAGAGTGTTGATAAATTTGGAAGTGGTAGGTGATTTTGATCAAGATCCAAGAGATGATGATTTAATATTTGAAGAGACTTCTGATGAGGCAGCTGAATTACTAGCTAGTGAATTAGGTTGGTCAGACAAATTGAAAAAATATATTGATACATTTGAAGTCGAAGTGGTGGACACTAGTGAAGAAATAGATAGTGTCATGGAAGAAATGAATAAATTGAAGATTGATAATGATGATAATGTTACTTCGTTGGAAACAAATATGAAGAAATTGGAAATAGACAATGATAAAAAAGTGAAAGAAGAAGTTATCGATACAAGTAAGGATACAGCGGAAGTAGACAGGTAAAAAAATTTGAAAATATCAAATAAGCACATTACTGGTTCAAAAAGATTAATGCATCATCACAAAAAAGTTTATTAATAAATACTTACATACAATTACCCCATTAATATTAAATGGGCAATATACAATCTCATATTTATAGCATCTTTATCATTGAATGTTAATTCTGAATTTTTACTCAAATATAATGAATTCATGCAAACGTAAATACCACAGTCGAAACCATTTGGTTGTTGTGGACATGATCCATGGACTAATTGGAAATCTTCACCAATAGTATTTTTACTTTCTTCTATCACATAATTTTTCAAATCATTTAATATGGCAAAACTCATTGCATTAGGTCCATTAGTCAATGAATCTACATAGACAATTTTTTCATTTTTCAAATCTATAAACCCTAAGGCCCAATGTGATTGATTTAAATTGATTGGAACAAAAATTTTATCCAAATCTGTAATGGCCACTTTCTTTCTCTTCATCCATCTTCTTACACCTTGATAACCACGTTCAGATAAACTTGTATAGAAAAATGAATTAAATGCCACTGTCTTTGGTGTTTGATTTTCCACTTGTTTCATGAAAAATTCAATGATTGTATCATTTAACCATCTTCTTGGTGTCAATGTCTTATAATCACGTACTGTCACTTCAATGTTATCTCTATTGAATAACACACCATTGTCATTTCTGTTTAAATTTTCCTTTACTAGTGAAGTGTCTTTATCATTCAATACAGGTATAATTTTAGTCTGTTTAGCTGATTCTCTTTTCTGTCTAATTTCATCATGAATTTTTTTCCTTTCATCAATTAACTGTCTATAATTCTTGAATTCATTCTCTAATTTTAATAATTCATTATTAAATTTGTTTACATTTTGATAATAATTTCTACGTTTCCTTTCCAATGAATTTATTTTCTCCTCTTTAATAAATACTAAATCATCATCAGTAATTTGTTTATGGGTTTTAATTTCATGTCTATCCAACAATACATGTTTAATCTTTTCAGTTAAATCAATAATAGATCTTTTAAAAGTGGAGTGTTGTTGTCCACCCTTATTATCATTATATTCTCTATCTTTATTTAACAATTGCAATTGATGTTCTCTTTCATCTGCAATCATTTTTGGAATTTGATATTCACCATTAAATATTTGTTTCAAATATGACACTTCATCAGTAGTACTACGTAAGATCTTTTGAGCAGTATTCTTTTCACGTAATTTATCTCTTCTAATAAATGTAGTACCATATTGTTTCTTAGTTTCGTCCACATTCTCCTTCTCAATTTGGGAACCAATCTCTTGAGTTTCCCATTTATTCCAACCAAATGGATCCTTAGAGAATGTCAATTTAGGTTCCTCCATTTGTGAATCATCATCATTATCATCATTATTATTGAGTCTCTTCTTCTTATTGTGAACCAATGTATCATTATCATCGTTATTATTACGTTTCTCAGGTTTCCTCTTTAACCAATTATTGATTAAATATTTACTGGAATCCTTAATGCTTAGTAGTAACCCGGGGAACTCACTCTTCCCAACATCACGTCCTGATACAGACACTGATCTTGGTTGTTTCTTCGATTTCAATGCTGCTTGGTCCATAACACTAGCGCTTATTGTTCTTCTTGGATGGAAGAAAGATGGTTTGTTACTATTATTGCTCGAACTGTGAATAGATATCCTTGAATACTTGGGGGCGTAAGGATTTGCCAATTTGGGTCTCTTATAACTGTCACTTCCCATTCAAATGTTTTCTTTATTTGCCAATTGTTAGTTCTCAGTTGTTGTTGTTCTTGTCATATATATTTTTTTTCTGCTTTATAATGTGATTTTTCAATTTTGGATATAATTAATACATAAGAGATACTTACTTGAATACATAAAGAACATAATATTAGTATAGCATATTCTAATTTTATCTGTCTATACAATATAATATGTGCAATGAGGGAATTTTTTAAAGTAACAAAAAACAAGAGTAGAAAGAAAGAAATAACAAAAATATCTATTGGTTTTAACAATATCTTTCTTTACAATTAACAACAGTTGCTGCTTGAACTGTTGCCATCCGCATTGGAGTTGATGTTAACGTTACCACCATTACCGCCATTATTACCAGCGGCAGCATTACTACTGTCCAGTCTATCTTGAATCAATTTGGCTAAAGTGAAGAAGATTTCATTGACATGATCATCGTTCTTGGCACTGGATTCCACAAAAGGTAACCCTAGTTCTTTAGCCAAAGCTTCACCTTGTTCATAAGTGACCAATCTAGTGTCCATATCACTCTTATTACCCACCAATAACAATTGAGCATCGTCATTGGCGTGATCGTTCACTGTCTTAAACCATTGTTTCACATTGTCGAAAGTTCTCTCGTCAGTGACGTCATATACCAGTATGATACCCATGGCACCACGGTAGTAAGCAGTGGTAATGGTACGGAATCTTTCTTGACCAGCAGTGTCCCATAATTGTAATTTAACTTTCTTACCGTTAATATCCACGGTTTTAATCTTGAAATCGATACCAATGGTTGTGATAAAAGAGGGGGAAAACTTATCCTCCACGAAACGAACCAATAGACATGATTTCCCCACACCAGAATCACCAATTAATAGGATCTTCATTATAGAATCGTAATTTTTATTGTTGGCAGCCATGACTCGTTTTCAAATTTAATGATTGTAACTTTGTAAATGTATATTCTCTAATAGCTTACTCCCAATTAAGCAACAGACCCACCAAGACTAGCAATCTGACACTGGAATTGACACCTTTTAACAACAATAACTGGGACCTTTCCAAAACTGAAATTTAACTTTTGAAAAATAACGTTCTATTAAGCAATTTCCGGGTAAAGTATATAGTATAAAGTATTATGTATTATGCATAAAGTGTGTATTGTCCATTAAGCGTAGTAACTTCTCCACAGGACACCTTCCAGATCTTCCAATTCTTCAGTGGTGAATTGTGTTCTGTCGAAATTCCAGGTGTCTGCTCTGACTTTTTTAAACTCTGAAATGATATTTTTAGCTGCAGCACCAGCGGTACCACTGGTTCTAGCCCATGAGGATAGACGACTCAACTCTTCAGGTATCCAACGAGGTAAGGGGAACACGTAGGGAAACGCTGATATGATGGCACCAAGACCCACTACACTACCATGCACTACACGGTCTGTCTTGGACAACAGTTGTTTTTCTTGCCATGTGAACCCATCCAATTTCTTAGAGAAAGTAGAGATTAATTGAGTCAATTCTTCAGTTTGTTCAATGTTATGTACAATGTCAGATAGCACATCTGCAGCACGATCTCTCACTTCGACGAATTGTTCATTGTAAACGTTATCCACAATAAAGTTTTGTATAATGCTCTTTTGCTCTTGTGTTAATTGTAACAATTCTGATGATAGGAAATGTTGAACAAAGGCAATTTGTAATTTCAATTGGAATGATGATGGAGTGCTCACAAATGCAGCAGGGTCACACATTAAACGAACGACATTGTTGACTACATCTTTTCTTAAGGGCATATATGCAATCCCCAAGAACACTGTGGTAAGATCCAATCCTGCTAAATTACAAACATCTTTTTGTAACATCAATCTCATTAAAAAAGGAAGAATGTACTCGGCCACGTATGGTACGATAATGACCTTGTTAGGTCCACTGGCCATCTCTTTCACCCAATAAAACATTGTGGAAGTCAAATAAAAGTATCTGGTCTTTAATATCTCTTGTGGAGTCAAATCATTCAATTGATCATATTCATGTGTAATAGCATTGAATTGTTCCTTAATGATACGGTCAATTCTAGGTGTGGCCCATTTCAAGGGTAATCCAAGACTACTTTCACTTTGTGTAATCTCTGCATCCAAAAGAGCTTTAGGGCTGGGCAAAGATGGATGACATTCATTTTGAATCAATGAAACAAATAATTTAGCTACAGCTTCACGTACTTGATCGTATGGATGATCAAATATAATATTTTGGAACACTGTATCCATATCAGGACTTCTAAATTCAAGACCCATTAAAATACTTCTCAACATTAAAATCTTAGATGCTTGATTAGCTGCTGCATCAGAATTGGTATCTAACAAAGTTTCAATTTGAGTAAATTTTTCGAAAAGAGGTTTACATCTTCTAATGTCAAGAAGTGTGGGGATCCACCAACAAAAGGTACTCCAAATATCAAATGCATCTTGATTCAACTCATGATTAATACAATCATCCAAGAATTCATTCACAAATGCATCACGTTCAATCAATTGCTCTTTAGTCATGTATTTACCACCACAGATTAACCCAGCAAAAATTTCCACTGACATAATCATAGAGGCTTTATCATATCTGTCATAATATTCTTTACAAAGTTCAAATAAATCATTCATAGAAATCTTATCAGAATAATTTTTCGAGAATAAAATGATCATTAACACAATAAATGAAACCTCACCACTACTGAAAACAGTACGTGTTTCATTGTCTTGAATTAAAGTTAAAGTCATATCATGTAACCATTGTTTAGATACCAATTGACCTAAACATTTAACAACTTCCAATTCATTTGGTTGTAGATCAATTGAAACAGGATCAGGAGTTATCACCTTCATATCTTTGCCCCAACATAACCAACCAACATAGGCTCTGGAATCAATAAAATACTTAGGAGAATCAAAATTGTTCATCTCTTTTCTAAATTCTTCCATAGCATTGACACCAGACGTAGATAATTTCTTCACATATGATGGATCATATTTGCATTGGTACGCCATAGATATATCGTATTTGTAATCAGACAATGAGAAGATTTTATTGAAGATAGAAAGATATGATCTCACAATCAAATGAATCATTTCAGGATGTTTGGATTTGGTTTGATCAAATAATGATGTAACCGATTGAACATTTGTAGTAGTCTCTAAACTAGATTGTAATCTACTGATGAATCTGGTAATTATCATGGGAATCTTCCAACCAACATTTTCTTCATTCTTAAGAATTTCCAATAGTGACTCTTGCAAATTTTCTAAAAGTGACAAATAATATTTACGTTTTTGATTTTTAGCCAATTTAACAGTTTTTACTTGTCTGTCGATAGAATCATCTTGTGGAGCAATAGCTGTAAACATTTTCTCATCATGGACACAGATACTTGATGGAACTTTTAATCCACCAACAAGATCAATTAAGATCTTTTCAGCAATAATGGAAACTTCCAATTCGTTAATCTTACAACATTCAATCAATAGTATCAATAATTCTTGCATGTTCTTATAATCTGACATTAATTTTCTATGGATTTTCTTAATTAACAAAATTCTTAATATGACTTCAATATTTTTAAATGATTGGATCTTTAAATTTTCTTTCAAAGATTTTATGACAGACTTAACAATAGTGGAGTATGAACCAATAATTTGTCTCATGCAATGAACCAGTGTACTTTGAGCTGGTTTATATACATCAGGATATAATGAAGTAGATATCGAGATGATATCTTTTAATAATTGACTTTCTATCTTTGAAGGGTATCTATTGGTAGAGTGTAACAGGACACGATTTTGATGGAAATCATTGATCTTAACGGCAAATAACATTCTTGTGTATGGTTGTTCTAAATGGGTCAAAGATTGAATATTTTCTAAAAATTCACCGTCCAAGAAGGCATTAGAATCATCATTGAAAATAGTCTCTTGACCAACATCAGTGAATAGAACTTTAATACCATGTAAAAGAATTTGGTTCATAATTGTATTACTTTCATGATATTCAACAATAAATGAATAAACTCTGTGGAATAATGCACCAATTCTTGATCTGATTTTGTGTACTTGTAAATATTGTGGATTTTGTAATTTCTCATGAGCAGTTGTACCAAAATAATAATTGCATGCAAATATATACAGGTCCCTAAATCCTAATGAGGTAGGGCTCAAAGATGACACACCAACATCTGTTTCTTGGTATGTGGCAGGTGTAGAAATACCAGATGGTAGTTCAGAAACATTTTCTCCATCCACATTGTCACCATCGAATATCAACACGTCAACTGGTTCATGCTTAGCGTCATCGATGTTGACAATCTTTTCATCGATAGCAGGAGATTCTTCTATAGAAATACTCAATGGATCGTCATCTTTTTTCGAATTAATTTGTTCAATGTCAATATTCAAACTTTCGTCATCCCATTTGATGGAACGAATATTCTTTAAAATAGCAAGTTTAGTCTCTTCTGATGCTTCAGAATTCCATTTAGTAATATTTAGTCTATTTTCATTAAAATCTGGATCGAAAAGTAAACTAGCACCAGATAGAGTATGTGTAATGATTAAAATGAATTTTTGTACTTGATCGCAATATGCAGTGTCTGATTCTGGTGATTTTAATAATAAAGAAAGCTTGGAGATACACCATTCTGTCATGATGTTCAAAATGTGAATTGCAGCTGAGATTTCTTTTTCATTGGGGACATGCCATTGGAAATTACCATTTTCTTTGGAATATCTTCTTTCATCGAATTGTAACCCACCCCATTTTTCATCGATAGTTAATGAACTGTTCTCCGGAAATAAACGCGCTTCTATCACTTCTGTAGTGGTCAAAGTGGCCAAAACACTGTGAATAAGAATAGATGTGATTACATCCAATGGTGGATTAGTAATATGCTCGAAGATAAATTTCATGAATTCGATTAAATCGTTATCATATTCTAAAATTGCTTCATGTGATTGTCTTAACAAGTCATTCAATGAGTTTAAATAGAAAACCAATTTTAAATCTCTTTTTTGAATCTCAGAAGAACTTCTAATAGACCCTGCACCTCTTTCAATCTGTTGTTTAATGTTGACTACTAATCTGTCAAAAATGATTTTACTTAGCGATTTATCTCTTTTTACTATAGCAGAAAGAGGGATAGTAATAATTTCATAATTTGGATCCTTCTCTCTAAATGCATCATTTTCCCAATACTTTCTTAAAAATAATTTAGCAAATTCATTAAAAATATCATTGTTCATTGATTCTATCATTATCATTGTAGTTTGTGATATTTTAGTGACAAATGGATCATCTAATTCCACATCAACCAATTGAAACAATTTATCCACGTAAGATCTCATAACATTATTAAATACAGTGGTAGAAGCTCTAAATGCATTATTCAAAACGGTTTCATCACGAATAAATTCAGTGGATGGGTGACCCATTTTCAAATGAACAAAATGTTGTTCCACAAATGGTAACGTATGTGATTCAAAATTCAAATATTCATCTGGTTGTACAGGACATTCAAATGGTACAAAACATGCAATGGAGACAATACCATTAATTAAATTACTGGTCAATTGAATATCATTTAAATCAATCTTTGAAACCATTAACGATAAAATATTGGTTAAATGTACTCTATAAAGTTTATCCACGGTCATATATCTAACAATTCTAGTAAATTGTTTCAAAGATGAAAGAATTCTATGTCTTGAGTTAATGTATTCACCAGCCAATGAATCATACACGTCAACAATAATCTTATCAAAAATTAAATGAGAATTTCTTGGTTTCAAATCCAATAAATAAGCAAAACTGGAAATGTAATAATTAGCCACATCGGGACTCTTATTTTGTGACCCAATCACTAAAGTCTCTAAGAAGATTTCCACAATCTTAGCATGAGTCTCTTCATTTAAAAACACAGAATGAGTTACACCCAAATTGGATTTCTCCTGTTCTTTAATGTATCTACCATGATACATCTTAATGAATGCATGAACTACTTTAGCAATTGGTTTAGTCCAAAACCCACTGTTTGATGGATGTACAAATGTTTCAATGGATTTAATCAATGACAATAAATTATCCATGAAAAATGTATCATGAGAACCATTAATGGAATAAATGAATGGTCTCACTGTTCTAGAGTATGAATGAATTTGTCCATCTGCTCTTAAATGACCTTGTAATCTATTAAACAAGAAGGTCAATTGATCTTGAGTGAACAAACCAAATTCATGGAATGATGATTGTAAATTATGTGAAGCTTCAGAATCATTTAAGAAAAATTTATCATGGAATGATTCAGCGACTGACCCAACAAAATCGTACATGTGTGTATCTACTGCAACGTTAGCACTGACAGAACTCCATACACTGAAAGTGAAGGGGAAATAATCTGTAATCTTAGCGTCATGATGATAATGATACGGTATGAATGAAGTCATGATTGGTAACACTATGGACATAGTGGATGCAGCTAAACTGGATAACAGGAAATCCATGGATTCTGTTAAGATATTTGAATCATTTTTAAAGAAAGGTCTTGCCACATGAGCCAATTTTAACAATAATCTGAACAATTGTAAATCATCCTTTGATTGAATATCGTAACGTACATAATCAGAATCTGGGTATGGTAAGAATTCACAAATGAATTGGAACAATGGTGTATGATCTAGTGTAAATTTCAATTTATCTTGTAACAATTTAGTGAAATTAGTACCACGATCATCTGTATTGACTAAAGCTTCCAATAATTCCACATGTAATTGTCTATAAATTTTTTGACCTTGCACTAATGATAAATGGTAGTACACTGTAGCTAAATTTGCCCTCAATGTTAATGGTAATGGGAAATGTAAACAATTTTTCAATTCGTTGGACCAATGGTTCACATTAATGATGGATGCTGATTTCACAGTAATTTTCCCAGAGACATTGAAATCAGGTCCCGTATGGTCTGCATAATCATTTGGTCTTGGTGTACCATCTTCATCAAATTCTTCGTCATCGTCATCGTCTTCTTCACCTTCATCGAAATTGGCAATATCTTCATTGATTAAAATATCATCCTCGTCGACTTGTAATATATTGAATGCGTCTTCTTGTAAATCTGCTAAATCTTTACTAGAGATGGACAATAGACCTTGGATGTCTAACGATGCAATAGCGACATATAAATTGACCACCACATGACATAAGTATTTAGCTTGATCCGTACGTGATTCCGGTTCATAAGGTAAATGATCTCTATGGTTAAATTTTGGTGGTTTATCTTTCACAAAATAACGAGATTTTTCATCATACAGTGGCGCATCATCACTGTTTGCTGGTAGATCTAATGCAAACTGTTTTAATCTTTGAGCAAACAATGGAGTGGCTGCCGTTGTAGTAGTTGTCCTGGTTCTCTTGGATTTGGCCGACCTGACGTCGAGCAGCGAGTGTCCTCTTTTCATCCTTGAGTCAGTTGCTATTATTGTTACTATGTTAGTTATTCATATGGTAAGCTTTTTCTTCGAGGTTTTTTTTCACCTCTTCGAAAAATGTATAAATATGTCAAATTTTAAATTAGAGAATAGACGAAATAATGGATGTGTATTCGGGTGATACCATTGTGATGGTATTGGTATAGTGGTAATTGGCAGATTGTAAATGTGTTTAAATTGATTGAAAGTAAAATAACGAAGGTTACCAAAAAAACTGTACAAAAAGTCATTGCAAAGATGATTTCTTGAAATTAAGTGAGTGTTTCTGTGACAAATACAGCATTGCCCTGGAACAATCAATCAAATATGTCTTTCTATTATAAACAATTAAACTTATATAGCTGTTTATACATCAATCTATATATTAAGGCATCGAAAAAAAAAAATAGACCTATTAAATCATCACATCAGTAGGGGCAATCAATATGAGTGTATTGAACAAGTTGAGTGATTCCATAGCGAAGCACGGGATCAAATGGGGCGGTGGAGGTGTACCTGTTGCAGTGGACCGTGTTACTGCAGAGATGTTCCCACCACGGAAGAAGATGAGGGAGAATCCACTAAATGCACCATCTGAAGAAATTACCAGGGAACTCGTTGGTAAAGGTTCACAATTTGGACGTAAATTGGTTCAAGGATATTTAAAAAGTGTACGCAGTGATAGGAAACAATTTACTCGTAGTGTGTTGAGAGACAATTATGATAAAGAGCAAGCCAGTAAATTACATTCATTGAAACGTGAAATCATGCAAGACACTAAGATGCAATCCATGATAGATGATAATTTTTTGCAACAAGTGTTGCCCTTATTGGAGAAATTACCTTGTAATGATAACAACACTAGTACCATACGTGAATTCCCTAGAGAAAGTATTAAAGATGTCCCTGGTATCCCGAAATTTGATAGTCAAGAGACTTTCACCCAGTACATTGGATTATTAACGCATGGTAAATTCCAACGTGGCAATGGTATTAAATTAGATACATTGTTACGTACTTTATTACACCCACAGAATGTGGCAACGGCTCCATGGGTCCATACTACAAATTATAATGATTTAATATTTTATTTTAAAGGACGTAATGATATGGCCTCTATGCGTGAAAGTTTTACCTTAATGAAAATGGCAGGTTGTCGTGCCAATACACAAAGTTACAATTTAATGTTATCAGGTTTATTACGTTCTGTTCGTTTACGTAAATTGAAGAGTGGGTTAATGGAAGTTTGCTTTTGGTTAAAATGCATGATTGATCAAAATGTCCCCACGGATGAATACACATGGTGTGTAATATTTCAATTTTTACAAAGTGAACATGGTAAATTACAATTTATGGAACGTATGTTGGATAAAAAAGTTCCCCTAAGACGTATTGTACCGTATTTATTACGTGGTCAAGATGTTATCACGTCGATTAAATTTTTACAAAATAATAAATTACCATTGCAATCAGCGACATTTAATGTCTTGTTACAAGAATTAGTGGTACGTCAGGGCAATATTCGTGACGGTTGGTTACTCATGCACAATGGGGTACGACCCATTACTACGATGCACATGAATAAATTTTTAATTGTTTGCTCTGCCAAGGGTCGTGTAGATCTATGTTTATTGATATTACAATATTTCCAAAGTGAATGGCAAGTGAAACCTGATGAGACATCGTTTCTTATGTTATGCAAGGCCATTGTACGGAACGGAACGCGTGGACATTACCAAGTGGTGTACCAATGGATACGTGATCAATGCTCACAGTTGAAACAAAACGGGTACTGGAAAGTGAAATGCGATGCCCTGATCAAGTTCGACAAGCGCAAAAGTGCACAAACCACTGATCACAAATTAAAGACGTTGTTGTCACATTGCAAATTGACCCACTTGCAATGGGATCTGTGGACCACGGGGGACGCCCCCACACGCCGACTGATACGGTACGTCGGGTGTCACCCAGGACCAGTGGCACGCAAACACGAACCAGACTACGCAACTGCTGAGAAGAGAGCACAGTACCGTCAACGCATTGCCCACATCGCGATCGGCCACGCCATGCGGTCCCGGGTGCCCTACGCCCAGGACTGGTACGCCGCACTGCAAGACGATTTCCCGGTGGGCTAAACACTATACAATACAATACTCACTACTGTCTAATACCACTACTGTCTAGTACAATACACTATACCACACTGGAAATCCCCACAGAAACCGCCGCAGGCGCGACGTCGCCGCACACGAACCCCGCTTTGATTAAAAACCAGCAGTTTTTTATCGCCCCTTTTTCTTCCCTGTTTTTCCTATTTAAAGAGAGTGGGCGAAAAAGTGTGCTGTTGTTGTCTTTCCCCCTTTCTCGACCACGATAACAAACGACAGACATGCACCAGACTTACTCTTTGAGAAACGCTAGAGCCCCCACCGCGGCTCAAATCCAAGCCCCACCACCACCACCATCCACTACCAAGTCTAAGTTCTTCGGTAAGGCCTCTTTGGCCTCTACATTCAGAAAGAATGCTGCTGGTAATTTCGGTCCTGAACTATCAAGAAAATTATCTCAATTGGTGAAGACTGAAAAGGGTGTCCTACGTGCCATGGAAGTGGTCGCTAACGAAAGACGTGCTGCCGCTAGACAATTGTCCCTATGGGGGGCTGAAAACGATGATGATGTCTCTGATGTCACTGACAAGTTGGGTGTCTTATTATTCGAATTAGGTGAATTGCAAGATCAATTCATTGACAAGTATGACCAATACAGAGTCACTATGAAGTCTATTCGTAATATTGAAGCCTCCGTGCAACCTTCCAGAGATCGTAAAGATAAGATCACTGACGAAATTGCTCATTTGAAATACAAAGATCCTGCCTCTACAAAGATTCCTGTCTTGGAACAAGAATTGGTCAGAGCCGAGGCTGAATCTTTGGTCGCCGAGGCACAATTATCAAATATCACTAGAGAAAAATTAAAGGCTTCTTATAATTATCAATTTGATTCTATGAGAGAATTAGCTGAAAAATTTGCATTGATTGCAGGTTACGGTAAAGCTCTATTGGAATTATTAGATGATGCTCCAGTGACTCCAGGTGAAACAAGACCTGTTTATGACGGTTATGACGCTTCCAGACAAATTATTATGGACGCTGAAGCTGCTTTAGAAGCTTGGACTTTAGATGTGGCCGTTGTGAAACCAACTTTATCATTCCATCAAACTGTCGATGACGTTTATCAAGAAATTGACTCTGATGAAGAATTACCTTTAGAAGAAGGTGAAGAAGAATTACCTGAAGAAGAACATGTTGAAGGTGAAGAACAACAAGAACAAAATAATTTTTAAATCTTATTCTTAACAATTTTAACTATCTTTTTATGTATTTTCATTTAATTTTAATTTAATAATTTCTTTCTAATTTACCCTGATGCCATTTACCCTGGTGCTTTCACCCTCATCCTTTTATCCCTATACTGTTTGTTATTCTCCCCTCGCCAAGTAAAAAGAAATTAAACACTCTTCAATATAATTTCGTAAGCATCGGGTTTACACATTCTTTTCAATAAAAACAATAGACTAAAGGATTTTCCTTACCAAAGCAAAAAAAAAAAAAAGAAATTCTCGCGCCGGAAAAAGATCTGCAAGGAATCTATACCGTATAGAACCATGCAGTATTGCATTTACCACTATTAATATTACACCCGATAGGAATTTAGTGGCTGACCAAATGTATAACTGTGGGATTTACCTGTGGAAAAGCCTTCTATTGCAACAATGGAAGAGGGGGTGGGAGTAATGTACTGTGTGGAATTTTGGATTGCTTTTTTAAAAATATTGATCCTCCTATTAGTCAATGCCAGGTTTTATCGGATCAACAGTTTGATTAATAAGTTCACAAACATATAAATGGGCCACTGTTTAATTCAATGGTAATTTCTTATTCTCTTTCTCTTTGTATCAAAATAACAACAAAAAAAATTCAATCATGCTTTTACCCTTCATTGTATCATTATTAATTCAACCCACCATTTCCACCGCGGTAAGCTTAGATTTTAAGACCAATAATCAATTGGATTTACACAAAAGAGACACTGCCAGTGTTGACCTTGAATATATGTCCACTTTTTACACCGTGGAAGTTGAAGTGGGTACACCACCACAAAAAGTTTCATTACTTTTAGACACAGGTTCTTCTGACATGTGGGTTACCGGTTCTGAAAATCCAACTTGTGATTTTTGTGACGTTTTTGGTACTTTCAATAAAGAATCTTCCAGTTCATTTACCACTGAAAATAAACATTTTGTCACTCAATATGATGATGGCACTAGTTCCAATGGTATTTGGGGTCAAGACGTCATATCATTTGGTGGTATTAATTTACCAAAAGCAAATTTTGCCGTTGCATCTCAATCTACTTCCATCTCTGGTGTCCTTGGGTTAGGTTTAGCCGGATTGGAATCCACACAACATGATGGTGCTAATTCATACCAATATTCTAATTTACCCATGCAATTGAAAGAAAATGGTATCATCTCTTCCAATTCATTCGCATTGACATTAAACCCAGTGGATCATTCAGGTAATATCTTGTTTGCAGCAGTGGATGAATCTAAATATTTAGGTGATTTACATTCATTACCATTGAATAATCCAAACACTTTTGAAGTCACTTTACAAACTGTTTCCGTGGACGGTCAACAAGTGTCCTCGGGTTCCATGAACGCCATCTTAGATTCTGGTTCCACCATGATTGCATTACCAAGCAATGTGGCTCATGCCATCATTGAAAAGACTGATGCTCATTACAATGGTAACTATTACGAAATTGATTGTCACCAACAATCTGGATTTAAAGATTTGACATTCAATTTTGGTGAATTTCAAATAAACGTGGCCTTAGCCAATTTAATTATTAATCAAGGTGATAAATGTGCATTTGGTATCATTCCAAGAGATGATAATGTAATTATCCTAGGTGAAACATTCTTAACTAGTGCTTACACGGTTTTCGATGCTGATAATCATGAAGTGTCAATGGCTCAATTGAACGTTGCTCACAATGACAACGGTGTTGTGTCTAAACAAGCTAAGATTGTCGATATTCAACAAGCTAAGAGAATTCGTCCAAAGAAACAAGCATCTACTACTACTTTAAAACCTGCAGCTACTACACCTTCAGTGGTTAAACGTGATTCCACTGCTCCTGCTGCTACTACTACTGCTCCTGTTGTAGCCATTCAAGCTAATGGTGCTGGTAAATTAAGTTTACCATGGCCATTATCTGCATTAAAATTCATGCTACATTAGATAAAACAGACAGAAGAAAAAATATTCCACATGCATATATTCATATAATCATTATGTACTTTTTAGAAAAGAACAATATTCATACATTTTTTTTGATCAACCAATATCATACATTATCAAGATCAACTTGTATAAAGTCTATGAAAGTTGTTGTTACAATATATTTCGAATCATATCACTGTAACGGTAAGTGAATGCTATCGGATTTAATGCATCGTTCCCATCACTTGACTATTTAATAAGATCCCCTCAATCCTCAAGTAAAAGAATTTTCTCAAAAAAACTGAATACCTAAACATAAATAGACAATGAAAAAAAAGTATTGTATTTCTTTTTTCAAAAAAAAGCAATTAAACAATACATTTAACAATAATTCACCACGGGATAAGTGGGGAAATTCAAAATATTTTCTTCTTCATTTTTAGAACACAACAAATTAAAATTTTTTAGGTTTTTATTTTTTTTTTTCTATTGAGGTGTACTAAGATCTGCGGGATTTTCTAAGCACGAAAAATCTCGATCGGAAAGGAAAATCCCAACATTCCGATTGCAAATGCGAAAACAACTTCCCAATTTGGAAACGTAACAATTAACATTCAGTAGCGAATAATTTGAAACAGTGTTAAGAATGTAATTTCGGTAATAGCCCCCTATTACTTTCTTAGAGCCGCAATGGATGTTACCCACGGGTTTGTTACTCTAATATTGTCTCATCCCTTGTTAAGAGATTACAAAACAGTTATGAACAATATTATTTCACAGAGTTAAAAGAAACTTCTATCCTCCGTGATTTATTTAATGTATAACATTTCCGTACAAATGAATTTGTTAAAACCGCTGAAGATAAAACCGATATATTGCCGGTAGACATTTCAAATGATCCCACAACCGTACTAAATTTTATCGGTAGATTTTTTTTACTTGGATTGTTGTATTCAACTGTTAATTGCTTTTTAATTTCAACATTCAAAAAATGAGGGTTATTTTCAATTATATGATCAGAATTGTCAATTTGTAAGTAGCATTATGTAAGCTACAATTTCTCTTGTCTGTTAGTATCAAAACATTCAATTGAGTAAAATGTTAGTACCACTCTCAACTCTTATCTTTTTAGTTTCTTTCTTTCAATGTTCTCCACTCACTCTGTAACTCATAATTACTAATCAAATTTTGTAAAGGTGGAATGTTACGCAGTTAATCTTGAATATATGTTCACTTTCTACGCTGTAGAAGTAGAAATTGATTCTTCACCACTAAAATTGAATTATTATTAGACACAAGCTCTACCGGCATATGGGTTCCCCAATGCTAAGAATTCCTCTTATGAGTAGTGTGATACTTTTGGTGTATTCAATCTGATGCATTCATATTGTATTCTCAAAGAAACGACCATGTTTGAACCAGTATGATGGTGATTCAAGCTCTACAAGTGTTTGGGGTCAAGATTCTGTCTTTCTAGGTAGGATCATTGTAAATATTGTCAATTTTGCCCTGACTTCTCAATCCAACCCAGTGTCTGGTGTCCATGGATTGTAGTTCACTGTTAACAGTGCAAAAACTTATCAATATTCAAACTTCCCCTTGTAATAAAAGGAAAATGGCATTATTTCATCTAATTCATTTTCATTAATTTTAAATAGAGAATGTAAGTCTGGTACTATACTCTTTGCTGCTGTGGATCTATCTAAATATAGCAGTGATGTACATACTAATTACTCTTCAAAAGGCACGATGTTAACATACAAAGGATCAGTGTCAATACGTTATTGAATGCACAATTGACAACAATTTTTGATTCTGGTTCCGATAAAATGGCTTTATCGAGAAGAATCACGAGCGTCTTAATTGAGAGATTGGAGGCCAACTTTACTGGTAATTGTGCTCATCCAAATGGAATTGAAAATGTAATTTATTGACAATGGTAATGCTAATGGTAAACGTGTTTCGGCCGGAGATGCTAACATTGTTGTACTAGACGATGTATACTTAACCAGTAATTGCTTTTTATCCAATGGTGATAAACATCAAGTGTCTCAATCTCAGTTGAATAGTGGTAATGGTGTGATCACTGAAGATGCAAAAATTGTGAACATTTAACAAACAAGTTCATTGAGTCCCATCACCGCTACAAAACATGTTTGCATCTCAAATAAAGTAAAACTCCCCCACTGCAGTTGTCTAAACTAACAAGATAGGTAAATTAGCTTTATTTTGGCCATTTGTTGCTTCATTACAAATATTACATTAGTAATTTATTGCATTATTTATACATTCATATACGAGGGAAAGTATTTTTTAACTTTTTACAAATGATTTTAGATAACCATTATAGGTAACGTCATTAAGCAATTAATTAGACAACATGTCCAGCATTATTAATTGAATAATGAGTTTATAATTATTTCTTAGGCGTGACTTTTCTTACTTGTAAACTATGCTGCTTAAAATAATTTTTTTCGAAATTACTATTCCGATATAGTGTAACGGCTATCACATCACGCTTTCACCGTGGAGACCGGGGTTCGACTCCCCGTATCGGAGCTTTTTTTTTCTAATCATTCCTTAAATTTTTAAATTTTGAATATTATTTAATTAACTCTAACAGGGTTCTATATCTATATTTTATATTTGTGATTATTCTACTACTGGTGGATAATGTACTGGTAATTTATCTTTTTCTAGTGTGACCAGTGAATTCTTATACGATAAGAAAGTATTCCAAAAAATTGCGATGACATTAACAGCTAAGAGTTGATGTTGTAAAGGTACCCAAGTAAAATTAATCAATTGGAACAAAGGCCATACTGCCCAATTAGTCTTCAATGTATCCCACCATTGACTTTTTATTTTCCTCCGAGCCACTTCAATCGATTGACCCTCCATTAAAGTCATACAACCAAAATAAAAAGGTAACCCAAGCGGAGCAAACATCAATTGATCAACACCGACCCTCAACACTTTGTTGGACCAATGACTTGCAGGTTTACTGGCTAATTTAACATTATAATTAAGTACCTTATACCATTTATCACCAATAAATGAAAAAATCATTGATCCGTATATGATAGCTCTAGCTGTACGTGGGAAATCGTATTGCCACATTGTGTTCCCCCCGGGTTGACCATGTTTGTCACTTTCTGGTGGATGTTGTGGGTGGGCAAACAACAATTGTGCAGATATGTCACCAATGCCAAACAACGATCCTGTCATAATGGCATTGGTCGTCTTTGGACGGCTTTTCAAACTCTTAGTATACAGGGATAGTAACTTGGACATCTTGTTGTCGTTATTGTTGTAGTTGTCAACTTTAACTATTTGAAAGTTTTCTTCAAGGTTGGAACTTCTTAATTCTTAATTGTAAGTTCTTATATATAAAGGGATCTCGGATATGGCCTAAAGAGGAAACAGTCCACCCCTTCCTTGGCATATCGAAGTGGTTTCAATAACACATACATTTTGGAGTTGTAAAGTGCAACTGTAGTAATTGCTATGTTGGTGAGAAAGTGCACATTGTTTGGTTGTTAGATCAATTGTTTCGAGAGGATAAATATGTGTGTGCGTTCGTTTATTCTCATATACAACACATTGCTTCCTTGGTTCAATTACAAGTATTTAGATTTAACACATGTATAATGCACCTATGTACAGTTCCAAGTCTGGTTAAATATAAGAGGGTACGGATGATAGACGTTACCGCGGAATGTTCTAGATGGAGCTGTTCCAGGTCAAAATGTTCTCTTCTTCCAACAGGATGATATAAAGACTCAATTTTTCAGACGACATTCGTCACACTGTATACAGTCATAGATAGGATAAGATAATATCCCTAACGCAAGCTTATCTTGTCATTCATAGCGTTCTTTCTTCTTGTTATGTTTAATTTTCAATGATTTTCAATACAATATCAGATTTGAAATAAATAAAGTTAATAAACAAAACAAACAAAGATCCAATAAAAAAATATCAACAAATAATAATAATATGAAACTGTTAAAAGATCTGGTCCTACTGAGAAGGGAATTTCAAGACTGGTACCGTGTGATTAATTGGGGTAGAGATGGTACATTATATTTAAACACTACTAATGACATTAGTGTAGGTCAACCTATCTATAATAAGGATGTCAATGGACATGCTAAAGAATTGTTCCATGTGAAAGGTATGCCACTAACCTTACCCAATAAATTGGAATTTGAGAGTGCAACTTCAAATTCATTGTTAAATTCACAGCCAATATCATATGTGAGAGAATGTAAACCTTCACCGGGTCCTCACGGTTCACTTATTGCTGTATTGACCAATAATGGTAACGTTGCCATTTATAATAATTATCAATTGACAAGTAATCTAGACCAACCAGATAAAACATTACCACAAAGAGTGTATAATTGTTTTGAATGGAACCCGACAGGTGATTCTATTGTTGTGGGGAACGAATTTAATGAATTGATTGTATTTAAAGTATCTAAAGAAGGTGATGCCACCTATAGTCAAACTATATCCATTACCGATGCTGAATCACATAAGAATGGTGGTTGGGTGACACAATTACGTTGGAACGAATTCGGTTTGATATGTTCATTGACTGATAATTCTGTATATTATTGTCATATAGAAAAGGACATTGTGAAATGTTTATTATCTGCCTCCAGATTTTCAATTGTGGATATTTCCATTATCGATGAATGGGCACTTGTATCTGCTACTGGTCATATTTACAAGATTGATGTTAATACCAAAAATACATCCACAATTAATGTAGATGCAACTAATGAATTCAATATTATACCCATAATAAATAAGAATGAAGCATTACTAGTCTCCAGTAACACCACATGTAAGATAAAATTAAGTAATGCTAAAGAAGTTTTGGAAGTGTTACCAGATGAAATTGTATCACCACATTTAGAGAGGAAATTTAAGAAATGGAATGCTATTTGGAATCAATTTAATAAATATGAAACAAAATTAATTATTCATGGAATGACATTGTCTCCAGATGGGTTCTCTTTAGCCATAGTGTATAGTATTGGAAGAGTAACTTTAAAATATCAAATTGCCTCTGAACATCATTACAATATTTGTTTCATACCTTTATTAGATGAATGGAATTTAACTAATAAGACTTCGGGTCTTGCATGGTATCAAACTTATCAAATATATGGTGAGAAATTACCTCAAGAATTATCTAATATTGATGATCAACAAATAGATTTGGAATTACCCTTTGAGGAATATTTAGAACAATTGATTAATCATGACACTATGAGAAAGAGAATGTTTGCCAATTTTGTAGGTTTGCAAGAGAAACCTGATATTACATTATTTCGTCACCACATTTTACAGTATGCAAAAAAGCATAACGATTTGTTAACCAATCCATTAGATTGTGTATCAGTTGAATCGATAGCCAATATATTAGGTGAGTCTGTACCAGTATTATCATCATCATCGGGGAACCCTATCATTATGAAAAGTGAATTCATTGAAGAGACATTTCAATTTAATGATGCTAAGAATCCTGATGAAATTACATCAATACAAAATAATAAATGGCGACGTTGTTCATTGACTTTATTACCTTTAATCACAACGAAGGTGAAAGTTTGTTCAGTCAGTGGTCAAAGAATTATTGATATAAAACAAGATAACATAAATGAATATGGTTGGTTTACAAAAGATTTATTGAATTTCTTTAATAATAAGAGTGTTTACACTGGTAGTAAAATATGAAGTGTAATCTATAATATTTATGTATAAATAATATGTATATGTCTATTTATTCTTGAAAAAATTGTCACTTTCTATCATTATATCTTCCACTGCTCTTTGTGGTTGCAATCTTTTTTGAACCCAAACAGATAACTTACCCTTAATGTTTTCATTATCATACCTTTTATCTAAAAGATAAATGTTTGCATAATCATTGATGTGTCTAATGGCTCTCCCAACACTTTGATTAACTGCCTTCATACAAATATTTTCGAAGAAAGTCCTCGTAGCAAGTTTGGGATCTTGGCCCTTATCAATTGTTTTCCTCTCCAAATGAGATTTTTTGATTTGTAATTCACCACTGGCTAAATTCGGAAAGGGTAAACCTGTCATTACCACTGCTCTACAAAGATTATCTTGGAAATTAATACCTTCCGATAATCGTCCACCAACTACTGCAAATAAAATAGCAGGATTCTCAGCTTCAATGGTGTCAGTGTATTCATTTAATGGATCAGATCCATTCTTCGATTCATAAAAAATTTTCCTTCGTGAATTTAATTTTTCAAATAAGTTATGTTTCTTCCATATATCAATGACGTTTTGTAAAAAACTGTAACTGGGAAAAAATCCGACAATTCCACCTTTGCTTGGAACAGTCCCAGATAATTTATAATAAAATTGAAACAATATATCGTTGATCAACGTTAAATCATTTCTTCTCGTAAATGTGAATTCTAAATTGGGTTCATTGATAATGAAAGTGTTTATATTACCATCAGGGACAATATGATCACATGAATATTTCGTTATTTTATCCTCTGCTACGTGTGGAAACAAATTCTCTGTAAAGTCCGTGATTGGTTCCATGGTGCCACCTGCCAAAATAACACACCTAGCATCGTCTATAATCGATTCAAACTGTTGACTGGGTTCTAAAAGCATATATTTAATAGACGAATTTTTTTCAAAGAAAAATTGACCTTCCTTTCCTGGATTGGTTAAACAAGTGAGAAATGAACAAATTTTGAAAAGTAAAGGTTGTGAAGATGGAGAAGATGTCTTAGCTTCCTTTGACAAAGATTTAATAAATGTATCAATTTTATAAGCAATTTTGGAAATTTTAATGTATCTCAATAGTTTATGAATATTTAAAATGTCTGAATTATTGTTTTGCCACAATTCATCAGCTCTAATTGGTTGACCGGGTTTCTTAAAATTCTCTTTAATGAATGACGCTATGGTAGATAGCAATTTAAGTAATTTTAATAGATTTACTCTGTTCCCTGGGTTTAATCTACTTTTAAATTTTTTCAAATAATTCTGTAAACCTATCATACATGTAGTTAGGTCCACAAGTGATACTTCGGCAGAATGTATATTATTTATTGTATCAATTAAATTATGAGCTTCGTCGATGACAACAATAGCTCCCTGTAGATCTAATTTCAATGATTGTCTTGTCGATTCAGATAGAAGATATTGATAAGGCAATGATATCACTTCTACATCTGGGACAGAATCTCTAGCGGCATAATATGGGCACACATGTAAACGTTCACTTAATTGGGCTAAATCTTCAATGTCCCTGACAGTTTCAAATGCGAAATCTTTGAATATTTGAGAATCATGTTCCCAAGTTTTATTTCTGTAATAAGGACATCCAGCTTTTGATTGTCTCAACTCTTGACATGCATCGTTAATAGCTTCAAGAGTTCCCCATTTTTTTACTTCTGGATTAATACACAGTTGTTTTTTCGAACCCAATGTTACATATTTGATTCTCTCATTGGGCACTATTTCATTGTTAAAAGATGAAGGAAATTTAGGTAGTTTTAATTGTTCAGCAAATTGTGTTAACTGAGAATGTGTTCGAGATGCAAATATTATCTTAATTGGATTGACATTCCCAATATTAGCATATTTTTCATGATTATTAGTAGAATTGCCGTGAGTGGATTCTATTTTAGCAAGGAGTTGTTCAACATCTTTACTTAGTGTCAATTTCTTGTTTTCTTCTTTCTCCTCTCCATCGCTGTGGTACGGTTCTGGTAAAAAGTCTTCATCTTCAATTGTAACGTTTATATGTTCTAATTTCCGTTTTTTAATTTGAGGTGTGAGCAATTGAACTTCTTTATGATCCAGATGATCCAGATGAACTTCATACTCCTTTAGTAAATGTAACTTATCATCAAGTTGTGATGCTCGATAAGTTTCATTTACCCAGTCAGGTTCGGAATCGGAGTCATCGGTCACCTCCTCCTGTTCGTTCGGTTGTTGTGATCGATGCTCACTCAACAATAACGATTGTTTATGGTCTCTTAACCAAGTTACAGTGCTGCAAATCAATGATAGAGTCTTACCTGTACCAGTGGGAGACTCTAAAATGGCAATTTTCTGATTTTTATTCAAAACATCATACACACATTGCATCAACTTTTTCTGTATGTCATATGGTTCATATGGATGATAGAATTTGTCATGTTCAGACATCTGTACTATAACAATTTTATAATCAAACCCCAGTTCCAAACTCCTAAAACTTCAGATGTCCAAAGTGTAAACTTTTCAATTAACTGTGGTGTCATTACCCGGATTTTAATTTATGTTACCATGGTAACCAAGACCATTCCGAGTTTCATTTTACAATGTTAGTGTGCATTGATTATTATATAGTTACGTGTGGGTTTGTACACTTAGTCTATATTCTGAGTTGATCCAATTAATTTAATTTTAAAGATATCACAGAAGAAAAATGGGAACAAGTTGAAATTAAAATAGTAACCAATAGAGGATCTAAAATCAAAAACATGATGACTATCACGTTAAATACTCAGATAGTTCGTAAGACATTATTTGAATGTGTTGTAAGATTTGACAATAACAAAATTATATGACAAACAATATTATTAAATAAAGTAAATAAATATAATACTAAAATTACGGAAGATTTCATGGATTTTTCCAGTATCAGCTATTTTAAATTAACTTGATCCAACAAATAATCAGAATCTACTACTTTGTTGCCTTTACTATGTTTAATCCAAAACTTTGGAATCTCACTACAATTGCGACAGGGTATTTTTAACTGAAATTATTTTATTTTAGTATTAGATTTTTAATTTTCATTTCAGATGCTACTGATATTTGTTGATAATTAGAGTTATCTCACATTACAGTTAAGTTTAATTGACTAGTTATAACTCAAAAGCCATTTTATTTGTAATGACTAAATATTATGCAAATATAACTCAATATATGTACACTGTTCCAACTTATTTAGAATTATGGATGTTTGAATTCTTTAGGTTTGATCAACAATTTTCCATTTTGAATAGCCTCGCTAGTAAATTTAAAACAATGATATGTAAAATTTCATGAGTGTTCACATTGTGTATAGATTTTTTTTCCTTTTTTTAACATCTGTAACGATATTTTCAATTACCTGCTTCCTCCCTTTCTTTAATTTTTAAAATTTTTCTTCAAATTTCATCACTCTTACAAAGTCAAGGCACAGAAAATAACTAAAGATAAAACTTCTATTAAACTTCATTACTATGTCATTTTCTTTCCTGTTGCTGTGAGCTTTCTTTGTTTAAGCTGAAACTAGTTTTCCATAGAGGCTCAAATTTATATATATTTTCAGTTAGATTCTAGCACTTCAATATCATACTCCTTGGTCTTCTTCAATTCAAAGACCGCTCTCCTTTTATCTAAGTTTTCTTTTTATTAATATTTTTTCTTGTAATCTTGTTCACACTCGACCATAATTGCTGGTCAAACACACTAATTGATACCGGGTCTTCTGCTGCAGATCAAGATTATCTTGTCCTATACACTGCGTATATTTTGTCACTTGATCCGCAGACCACAATAGCCACTTACCAGAACCTCACTGTCATCCCTACGCAACTGCGCAACACTGTGGCCCCCTTCTCTGGGTACCCCCTCCTCACCGTACAGTATTAATGCCAGTGGTTCTTCAATGTGTGGCGTTGCCATCCCGGACTCTGTGGATTTCATTTAAAAAACAAAGAATTAATTACACGAATACGGTTTGTGATGCCCTCTTAGGA